>WYEA01021960.1:8832-19296 GCA_033558465.1 Alcedo atthis | reverse complement strand
TCATCAATGCTCTGGAGGAACCTACTGGACTGACTGTGTCTGGATGTGCAATTTTCCCAGCAAATGTCAGGGTAATTGAAGTCCCCCATGACAACCAGAGCGTGTGATTTTGAAGCTACCCCCAGCTGCTTGTAGAAGGCCTCATCAACTTCCTTATCCTCATCAGGTGGCCTGTAGGAAACACCTACTACAATGTCTGCCATATTAGTTTCACCTTTGGTCTTTACCCACAAGCTTTCAACCTGCTCCTCACTTCCACCCAGGTAGAGCTCTACACATTCTAATTGCTCTCGTCTTACCAGCCCAAAAAGGAACTTAACCATCCATGACAGTGTTCCAGTTTATGTGAGCTGTCCCACCATGTCTCATGATTGCAATGAGATCATGGTCCTGAGATCGCACACAGATCTCTAGTTCATCCTGTTTGTTCCCCATGATGTGTGCATTTGTGTACAGGCAGTTGAGCGTGTTTGCAGTGGTCGAGAACCTCCTAACTGGTACCAACCCTGAGGTTGCAATGGGGATGGCACAACACCTCTCAATAATCTCTAGTCCAGTCTCCAAAGGACCGGCATTTCCCCCCTCCCCCCTCGTACCTTTTTGAAAGCTCTATCAATGAGCCCAGCCAATTTATAAGACAGAGTCCTCCTTCCCCTTTGAGTGAGATCTACTCTGTCTGATGCCAGCAGACCAGGTGCCCTATAAACCTCCTCATGGTCAAAAAATCCAAAATTCCAATGATGACGCCGGTCTCTCAGCCATGTGTTTATTATATGTGTTTTCCATGCCCTATCTGTGTTTTTCCTTTCTATTTGAGGGATTGATGAAAAAATTATCTGTGCTCCTGAATTTTCTACCAATCTCCCTAAGGCCTTGAAATCTTTTCTGATGGTAGTTAGGCTACTCTCAGAAATCTCATCATAGCCCATCTGAAAAATTACTAAGGGGTAATAATCAGAGGGGTGCAATAGATCAGGAAGCTTCTTTTTAATGTCATTAATCTTAGTCCCAGGGAAGCAGCAGAGCTCTTGTTCCTGCATGGGTGGTCTACAGTAGACTCTCACTATGATGTCAGCCCTATTGGCCTTCCCCCTGATTTTGACCCACAGGCATTCTACCTTTCCATCACTATTACTATTACTGATCTCCAGACTATCAATTCCCTAACATATAATGCCACTCCCTCTCCATTCCTGCCTGGTCTATCCCTCCTGAAGAGTTTGTAGCCATCCAATACGGCACTCCAATCGTGTGCATCATTCCACCATGTTTCCGTGATGGCAACTATATAATAGTTTCCCTTTTGCACCACAGCTTCCAGTTCTTCCTGCTTGTTAGCCATGCTGCGTGCATTAGTGTAGAAGCACCTTAGCTGGGATAGCGATCTCCTGTCTCTTTCTTGGAGGGAGGAGGCCTAACTCCTGTTTGACATCTCCCTGCCAGTGCATTAACACCTAGCAGATCAGTCACCTTAGTGTCTGTCCTATCCCCAGACAAAGTGCATTGAATTTGTGTTGGTGCAGTATCCCCAAGTAGCTCTCTGGGACAGTGCTTAATTGGAACTGATGTGCAGCTCTTGAGTTTAATCCCAGCAAGCCGGGTTCTATCCCCTTCCCCCTTCAAATCTAGTTTAAAGCCCTGTCAATAAGCCCTGACAGTTCCAGTGCAAGGATCCTCTTCCCCTTATGTGACAGGTGTGTTCCATCCAATGCCAGCAAGGTCAAATATTCCATTGGCTTGTTCTGTTGTCTATCCTCCTTTTACTTCCCTCCCAGCTTCTGATGGAAATTAACTTTATCCCAGTCAAAGCCAGGACACACAACAATGTCTATAAATACCTGAAGGGACGATGCAAAGGGGATGGAGTCATGTTCTTTTTATTGGTGCCTGATGTCAGGACAACAAATGGGCATGAACAGGATCACAGAAGATTCCTCCTGGATGTTAAGAAACACTCTTTCACCATGATTGTGACTCAGCCCTCGCACAGGTTGCCCAGAGAGACCGTGGAGTCTCTATCCTTGGTGTTAGTCAGAAGTCCTGTGGACATAGCCCTAGAAAACATTTTTGAGCAAGAGGGTACGATCCAGATGACCTCTAGAGGTCAACTTCAATCTCAACCTTTGTCTGGCTTTGTGCAATTCCTTTTGAGGCCAGTTTGTAATTTCTAACATTAAGAGCAACAAGTGTCTCAAATTTTCTCCATTAATGCCTTACTGTGAAATATGTATCAGTGTCTTGGGCGCTGTGTTTTTGTTAAGTTTCTGTCTCATTTCCTGCATTGTAAAAGGGAATTTTCCCTTCTGGTTCTTGATCTTAATAAAACATGTCCTTCTTCTCTGCTTTCTTTGGGAGTTATGTGGTGTGATATCCTCTAACTTTGATGCTATTCATCTGCCTCCAATTTATAACATAAAGTCTCATAGCTTTTGAATATAAATTTTTACATGATATTTGGCCTCTGATTCCTTGTTTACCAAGTTTCAATGTCACCTTGTGAAAACACTTTCTCCATTTAGAGCAAGTCTACATCAGAATTCTTTTATTTTGGCTTCATCAAGCTTTTATTTGACAAAAATGTGGGTTGTTTTTTTTTTTTTCAAATTCTGCAGTGAATCTGACTCGTGTCATTTCTGATAATTCACATATGCAACATATATAGTACGGAAATTAATCTTACTAATAGCCAAGTGAATAAGAAAAGTTTGGGAAATGCAGGGCTTGGTGTGTGTCTTTCTTTTTTACCTGGAGTCACTGGCAGTACATTACCCTAACCAGACTAACTGGTCCCATGCTGGCAGAGAAACAAGACTTCATCTTCCATTTTCCATGGCTGCAGAACTCACTTTGTATCATTTCCCTGTTATTCTGCACCCTTTGAAAAGATACTTCCTTTCTGTTAGCATTGAATAACTATCACATTATTCAGGTTTTAGATAACATACTGCAGGGAACAAACAATTAAGTCTTATTCAACACCAACTTCAGATTTATAGCAAATAAACAATTTAAGTTACCATTTTTACACTTAATTCCAGTCCCCTGTGAAATTACCTCATGTTACTTACAAAAGCTTCTACAAAGATTTCCTTTTATGTTGAAAACCCATGTAATTACAGTTTCCTTTTCTGTCTTTGTGTGACTTTTAATGTCAATGTTCTCTTAAGTGAAATATGATTGTCACTTCACATTTCTTTACTGTGGTCAGGGCAAAATCCTAAATGATCTATTCCTGGATCCTGTGGCTTACAGAAGTTGTAGGATTTATCAGTTTAGGTCTCTCCATATTATAGTTCTTCCCTTTATTTCCTCCTCCTCCATGTACATTATTATATGACTTCTTTTTGAGCCATATCAGTATTTCTTGAGATCCTTTTTGTCCCTCTATTTGCTTACAGCATTAATTTTCATGGTTTGCTATACTAAATTTTATGCTCCTCTCTTATTTATTCACCTTCAGTCCTCCTCTTTTTTTTTCTCTTATTTCTAATATTGCTGGCCGGATTTGACTCTGTCTTAGGTTTTCTAACCTGGTCTCTGATTACACAAGCAACTTCCTTGTAATCATCCCGGGTTACCAGTCTCTGCTTCAATGCTTTGTGTGTTCTCCTTTTATATTTGATTTTTGCCAGGAGTTCTCTGTTTATCAATATAGATCTCCTGGTGTTTTTGCCAGCTTTCTTCCTTTTAGGGATGCAATGTCTTTGAGCTTGAAGGAAATGATCCTTGAAAGTCGACCAGCTTTCTTGGGCTCCCAGTCCCTCCAGGGCTTTATCCCATGGCACACTATCAAGGAGGTCCCTGAGGAAGTTAAAGTCAGCTCTTCTGAAATCAAGGGTTGCTAGTTTGCTGAGTTTCCTCCTCCTAGCTGCCTTTAGTATCTCAAACTCCACCATCTCATGGTCACTGCAGCTGAGGCTACCCACAAGTTTGACATTACCCACTAGCCCTTCCCTGTTGATGAGAATGAGGTCTAATATGGCACTTCTCTTCATCAGTTCCTCTATCACTTACAGAAGGAAGTTATCATCAATGCATTCCAGGAATGCCCTGGATTGCTTGTTCCCATCCGTGTTGTTTTTCCAACTGATGTCTGGATGGTTAAAATCCCCCATGAGGACCAGGGCTTGTGAACGAGCAGCAACTCCCATCTGCTTATGAAGGCCCTCATCCACTTGGTCTTCTTGATTGGATGGTCTGTAGCACATATCCACTGTAAAGTCTCCTGCCCTTCCTTTGACCCTGGTCCATGGGCACTCAGTTCTTTCATTGTCATTTGCCAGGTGGAGTTCCATGCATTCTACTTGATCATTGACATAGAAGGCAACACACTCTCCTTGTTTCCCCTGCCTGTCCTTCCTGAAGTTTATACCCTTCTAGTCCAACACATCAATCATAGGAGTCATTCTACCATGTCTCTGTGATTCTGTGAACTTTCACTTTTGACACATCACTAAACTAAAATATTGTCATGGAGTGGGGAATGGGGGTGTGAAGTACTGTGTCACACCAGTTGTGAAACCTAAACCTTCTGACCATAAGTCATTACAGATCCCTTGCTGTATTCAGTGTAGGGATGACAGACCCACCACATGTCATTTTGACACACTCTGTTCTACCTGTCAGTTAACATTTCAATTTTATAGGGATATTTGGTGTATCTTTATGGGATTACTATATGCTGTTAAGCACCTGACAAGATCCATCCAACAGCTAATGTCAAAAGCAACCTTTTTAACCTCTATTAGTTGTAAAAATATTTAGGTTTTCAGATGAAATGTCCATTGTAGGTGGTGAATCTTCCTGTAAAAATCAAATTTACCAGACAATGTGGGTTTTAATCATTAGCATACAGGATAATCTCTGAGAAAGGAGATGTTCTAGAAAAAAATAGAGAGAGTACCAGTGATGGGGACTATGAAATTTAAGTTGTTCTTAGAAGTTTCTGACCATGTTGACAGTATTACAGTAGTATTTTTCATTTTAAAACAGAAAACAAAACAAAACAAAATAAAGGGAATGGAAAAAAAAGGTACTAAAGGAAAATGATGGTAGGTCTATCTTCTGACTTGAAAGAAATGTGCATGGCTTACTCTGACCTAAACAGCATATAGAAAACTATGCTTATATGGATGGGTGCAGACACAGGCACTACCCATTTCCCTGTGATCATTATATTAGAGAAGCTTCCTGGTAAGAGCTATTAAGATCTGTTCAGAACAGGATGAAATGGTCTGACAACAATGTAAAGTCAGTGTAAAGATATAACTTCCGAACTCAGGCTGTCTTGAATTTAATCAGCCCAGACAGGCCACATGCACTAGGAACTCTAGGCTATCTTTGCTTCCCTGTATACTCCTAAATACCAATTCTGTATAGATAGTGCAAGACAGTCTACCCCAGGTACTTCCAAAGATCCTGAAATCTTTATTTATTTTCATTAAAATGTATTTAACTGCAAATGTTCCAATGAGCTCTAATGAGAATCACATACCAGAACCAGTGAGACCATTAGGTTTCTCTGAGCTAAATTATAGTTCCCCCATCCTTTTTACATTCATGTTTCTAATAATTGTCATTAACTATATTTTCTCCTGTAGTGAGTCTTTAAGTGACACATTTTAGTCTACAATTCTTTGGTTTGGTATATAGAAGCTTTGTTGGCCTGGAGCTTTTCTTTAGTGTTGTATGCTGCTTTGTCTTTTTATTTATTTTTATTTAATTTTTTTTTTTGGATAACTGACATCATAGATGCTGAATTTGCCTTGCTTTTTGTTATAAGACAGATATTGATTAATCTACTTTACTAATTGCACAATCAAAAGAAATGATGCCAACAAATTAGAAAGCACAGAAATTGCATGTTCATTTTGGATGTCTAGTTAAGTCCAACAATAAATAATTTTCATATAGATTTCCTGTTTAATTAACTGCTATAAAATGTCCACATATTCTGGTCCAAATAAATCTATGCTTGCAATTAATTAAAAAATGTAGACAAATTTAATTTCCCTTCCACATATGAAAATATTGCCCTTGGTGGATCCTGTCTGTGCTTGGTCATCTGCTTTTTCCCCAGTCATGATAATAAATTTGAATGAGATCCTTATACTCTGAATTGCCACTGGGAATCCAACGGATTTAATTTTCTGCTGAATTACTGACATGTAAAGTTGTGTTGCTTGCTTAACTTAAACACATTGTAGTATGACTGATGCATAAATATCTTTTGGCTTTGAAGAAAAACTGTCCCAACAAGATGTCAAGAATAAAATAAACAGGCTGATGAGAGAATTTGTGGATTTTGATTTGACTGGATGTTTGGGTGTATTAGTAATTTGAATTATTCATTAGTAGTTAAACTGTACTGTAATCTACAAATACTTCTAAACCAAGATTACACATTAATCTGTCTCAACAGACAGAAGTTAGGTTATTAGAATGACAATGGAGAAAATGTTCTATCCTTTTAAATAAACAATTTAAAAAAATAAAATCAGTAGGTCAACAGATACAAAATCTGCTAGAATAGTTATCTGCTTTGACTTTTTTTCTTGAAGGAAGTGGACTGTAACAGGAAACAATTTGGAATGATAAAATTTCTTGTAACCCCAAAGTGACATTTTTGTTGCAGTGGTTTTTTGTTTGTTTGTTTGTTTGGCTTTTGTTTTTGTTGTTGGTTTTGGTTTGGTTTGGGTTTTTTTTTGTAATGAATGTGTGTGTTAAGGAACTAAAAAATAACATTTATTCTACAGATATAATCAGTAAACTTTCTAGACTACATTAATTTCTGGATTTACTTGGTCTTTGAGTTTAGAAGAGGAAGAATACTACTGAAAATCAGTGCTTAGAGTTGCTTTATCATTCTGGACAATATGCGTAACTCTTATAATAGAGAATTGTGTTTATTTAAAAAGGGAAACACAGTCATTTAGAAGTAAGCTTTTCTTTAACCAGTCATTTTAGATATATAGCACATGGAATACATCTTGAGACTTTCAAGTTATTTCTTTCCCATGTCCTCTATACTCTTTTTTCCTGTACCACTACACATGTATCTCACTAAATAGGAAAAGATCCATTTGCAGATTTCTACTAAAACAACAGAAGCCTCTTTTGCAGCTTGACTAGCTCCTGCCATATCTATTGCTTCTGCAGCTGCTGCTGAATAAGCAGCTGCTCCCTTCACATGCTCTGTTGCCGAAGCTGCACCTCGGGTCTTGCTAGCGGCTCAGGTGATTGCACATCTCCTTAACACATCAGAAGCATGCACAGGTCATGAGTGTGACCCCTTATGAAATGATTGCACACAAGTTTGCCAGAGACAAATGTGGAACAGGGGCTTCTGAGGACAGCAGACTGGTAGGTTTTGGGGACAGGCATGTGTTCTGCAACACTGCAAATGCTGGCAAAGGGAAAGGGTAGAAAGGCATAAAATGTGGATAAATTGGGCTGTATAACTTGGTCTTATTCCTACTGATGTCCTTCTTGAACTTGGTATCAATGGAAGTGGGTGACAGCTGAGACCACCTATATGTTGTAGCTTACTTTGTGTTTAAATTGAACTAAGACAGGCCACTCTGAGGAGATTTCTAGCAGGGATCTCTCCGTGGATTTGTACTGTAAACTATGAAGTCCTGCAGCCCTTTAGTTAAGAATACTTATACTCCAATAATCAAAGGCCAGTTTAACTATTAAGGAAGAGATATTTTTGTGCTCACACTTAGGCCAACTGTCTTCAAGAATTCCTTGCCATTCTTCAAGATAGAAACAAAAAAGAAGCATAAAAAACCCCAACAACAACAACAACAAATAAATAAATGAAGGAATGAATGAGTGAAGAGAAGTATTGACAGGTAGAAGCTGTCAATGAGCCTCAGCCTCCCATTAGGAGATTGAGAGTGTGAAAGTCATTGCTTTGATCCACGCTAGAACAAGGTCAGAATATATGGTCATCACAAGAAGAGTAATTTGACAACACTGATGCCTAGGTATCTGTGATCAGACAATAACAGGAAGAAATGTAGAGATATTATGAAGTACTCATCAGTTTCAGATTGATGTGTACTATCCAACCAGTGCTGTAGGAAATTCACATTACATTTTTGAAAACTGTAATAACTGCATCAGGTAGATTTCCTATAAAAACTCACAATCAGTGACCAAGACTGGGTATACATTATGTGGATTATACAGTGAATTTGAGACAGATTTCCTATGTCTGAATTTTTGCAGATTTGGAATTCAGATATTTGAGAAAAAAATATTTGAGTCAATATTTATCAATTGTTTCATGTGTTATGAAAGAAAATACATATTTAAAATTATATTTCTAAAATGAAGATACAGATAAAAATTAAATGAAATTCAAGTTTCCTTGACAATAAGTCATAAAATTAATATTCGATGAGATCATGGAACTCCTACTTTGGTTTCATCAAGAGAAAATCTAGTTCATGTGCTCAAAGGATATTCTGAGATGTCAGTTGAAGTATGGTAAGTGGTAATAACATAAATTCACTTCACAAAAGCATTCCTGATTTGAAATAAGATGCTAATGGAGATGCTTTATTAGTTGTTATTCACCATTGGTATAAATGCCTAGTATGTTAGTGACCAGTGCCATCAGAATACCTGAATTAAGTAATTCCAATTTGAGAGTGCTCTTTGGAGACCAGTTAAGAAATCTGGTCAAATGACTGGTTGCTAGATAGTAGTCATTCCTCCCCCAAACCCCCATTTCCCTTTAATCCTAACATTAGATTGAGTTTAAATATTCTGGTGTAATTTGAAAGAAGAGTGTTTTTCACCTATGAGGTTATAATGACAAATGTAAGTGAAGATAACCATTTATTTGGCTTAATCATACACATCCTAACCCATAAAAAGTGTTACGTGAGGTAGTATATGCAAGTTTATTTAACTTCCAGGTTTTCTAGGAATTTAAGGAACCTCTCTCAAACAATATTAAGAGTTTTCTCTGCTAACATTTTTTTCATATGTTAAGCAGTTGCTGGAATTATAAACAGTTACAAACCTAGGTATAATTTATTCTTTATGAACTATAAAAACGTTGGAAGCAAAAACTATTACTTGAATTTGATCCTTTAGGAGATGATAAATGCAATTTTTATGGTGTCATCCATCCCCAGAAAGCCAGTAGAGCATTTGAAAAATTGTGTTAGTGGTTTTAATTTAACCTATATGCAATAACACCGGTGTTGATGGCCAGGAGCTGTTTACTTCTAATGACAAAGATAAGATACTGTGTTTTGTTGGATACTTATGGACTGGCCCCTAGAAAGGTCAGAAGATGTGCAGACCTTCTAGTCAGCAGTGGTGATACTTGTTAGCTCAGTATTCACACACCCTGCAGCACTAAGCAGAAAAGGCAGCAGTAAAGGCCACTGTTCTGCCTTCAGCTTTGAGGACAGTGACCTTATTGATTAATGCTCCTTGAGTCTTGCCACCCTTACCAAAATGTCCTGAGTGGTTTGTTGTGTTTGGCTTGTAAATATAATTTCAGCTTCTTAGGTGGGTTCTGTAGTATCCACAGTGGTGGATAGTAAAAACTGGTGGCTAGTGGTTGCCATGGCTGTGTTGCAGACTATACCCAAGCTCTCTGATTAAGAACTAGTTTTATTTTGCCTGCCACAGCTTCAGTGTTTGTGAGGTGTATGTAGCATAGCAGTTTAGAGCTGAATTTTTCCCTTGCTATCAGAGCTCAGACATAGTGTAGGCCTGGCACTGTTGCAATGACTCTTTACTTGAGGAAAAAACCCCCACACTATTTGGCTGCTGTCTGTGCATGTTAAAAAGAATGTTTGTTTTTTTCTTAGACTTAACACCACATCTAACTCCATAGGTACAAGAGGGAATAATGATAGAGAATATGTTCCTAAATGCCTGTACTTTCCCTAAAATTCTTGTTTTACTTTCCCAAAGGGAGAACAAAGACAATCTGCATTTTGTTTACCCAATCAATAAGGTTACATAGTGTCCAGTTGTAAACAATCAGCAATAAACATACTCTCTTTTTTTTTTTCTTGGCATTTTCCATATGTAAACAATGCTTTCAAATTACCCCAGATTCAGTCCATAATAGCCCAAATTTGTAACTCTGCTTCCAACAGCATCCTGGCTTGTATTAGAAAGGGTGTAGTCAGCAACACTACAGAAGTGATGGTATCTCTATACTCAATATGAGGCTTAACTTTGAATACTGCATTCAGTTTTGGGCCCCTCACCAGAGGAAGGACACTGAGGTGCTGGAGCAAGTCCAGAGAAGGGCATTGAAGCTGCTGCAGGGTCTAAATCACAAGGAAGAGCAGCTGTGGGATCTGGAGTTTTTTAGCCTGGAGACCAGGATGCTCAGGCAAGACCTTATTGCTCTCTCAACTAGCTGAAAGGAGATTGTAAAGAGATAGGATTGGTCTGTTCTCTCAGTGAACAAGTGATCAGACA
>WYEA01021959.1:22061-33441 GCA_033558465.1 Alcedo atthis | reverse complement strand
GAGGGCGGCCTTGCGTTCGGGGTCTGAGAGACCCGGCAACCCGCCGGGGAGGGTAAGGCTGGAGGGAAAGGAGTCCGCCAGGAGGCGGCGAGGGCCGGCCCGCACGGGGGGTGCACTCTGTGCGGGGGAGCTGAGGCGGTCCCGTGTGGCTGATGCGGAGCTGAGCCTCGCGGAGGGGTGAGTCCCGCGCTTCATGCATCGGGGTCTCCGCACTCCCCCCTCCACCTCCGTGTCCCCGCACACCCCGGCAGGCGGGAGCAGCGGCCCAGGGTGATCCCTCAGCGGGGCTTCAGAGACGCGCATTCCTACAGGGAATGGAACTTTCGTCCCAGGGCCTTCTCAGACCCTCAGCTTGAAAGCTCTTGAAAATCATCTGGAAAGATGCGAAAGTCTTGAGAGGGAAGAGCGGGGAGATGCCGCGGGTCGCAGCCCGACCTGCCCGTCCTCTGGAAGCGATGCTGAGATGGCAGCAGTGCGTGTTTTCAGCGTTCGCGGACGTAAATATCGGGTAAAATCCATGCCTGGGAAACTCCAGTGTGCCTGGACTTGATTCCCGTGAGTGAAGTCGTAGGTGACAAATGTGAGTTACTAGAAGTTGAGGCCGTGCTGTTGCCGAGGGCATCTTGCCTTGCAAAACCACTTCTACCCATCAGAAGTCTCATGGTATTCCTGCCCCCACAAGAACATTTGAAATTCACAGATGATGTGAACTTCTTTAACAGCTTTGTCCCTTTCCTGTTCTGAACAGCTTGGGGAAGAAACAGGAGTACAATTTGACACAAGTTTGCTCTGTGGTTTGGTCCCCATGTGTGGTGAAAGCCCTAAAAACCCACTTGCCCCACGTCCCTATTCCGGACCTGAAGAACTATGAATATATAAGCAGATCTTAAATTATCTTCAAGTAACTAGATAGAAGATAAGAATTCCTCCCTGCCCAACAATACCCTTAATTTCCACTCGCCCCTGACAGCATCTGAGATTTATTGGCTACTAGAGAAAAAGATACACTGGAGAAAACACAAGTTATTCTATAAACAGTTCTCTCCTAAGAGCAAGAGCCCTCAGATGATGAGTAAAAGTGAATAATGACTCTGCCTCTGAAGGGCTATGAAAAGCTGCCTGGCAACAGCATGGGGGAAATGGTGTGTTTTGGGCTCCTGAGGTGGTAGTGGTCATATCCTGGTGCTAGCAGTCTAACTAAAGCCAAGAGTAAGTGCTGGATACCTTCCACCATGCAGAAGATTTTTTTTTCCTTCTAGCAGAGGAGCTACAGCACAGCTACACTTTGGCACGGTTCCATAAATTAGGTATATGGGTAAGATTTAAGTGTAGAAATCCTGCCTAGCATATGCTTTGCCAAACACCTTCCTCAGGAGACTACATTCTGCCCATGCCTTGCCTTGCAGCCCTCTTCCAGCACTGCATACGTTTAGAATTGCTGCCATCCTGGTAACACCAAGAAGGTGGTACCTAAAATATGTCTAGAGCCCAGCTGAACTCTCAGGCAAGGCATTCCAAGTGCCACAGAGACCTGCTTGCATCTGGGCCACACCTAAGAAGGATTTACAAGGTTAGTTTCTGTATAACTCATAGCAAACAGGTTGGTGGCAGAGCCACCACCACGAACACTACAGAAAACCTCTTGAGGATGAAAGGCATTTAGAACCATGTCACTCTCAGGAAAATGATTTTGCTCCAAGCTAGAAAGCTATTCAGAAGCTGAGACTCTCCTGTGAGTCTACTGAAGGTGCTCCTCCTCCCCTTTGAAGCCACATTATTTTGCCAGTATAATTACTGGATTATAGGGTGGTGACATGACTAGCTGGTCTCATGAATAGGAAGCTCATCCAGGGAGTGATGGAAAATCTTGGTCCTACCCCATTCTTCAGGGCTTTTTATGTATTTTCTGCTAAACAGTCATCATATAAAATTCAGTATGAGCACTGGAACACAGGGAAGGCACATTATGACTGTGTTTGCAGATACTGGTCCTGCAAGGTGCCATGCACCATGACCTTGTGTTGATTTCTGGGAGCCTAGACTTTTACTGTTGTTATGGAACAGAGCTCAGGAACTCTTCCTGAGGAACTCTGCCCGTGAAGAAAAATCTCATCTGCATCATTGTGCAGACTGGTGCCAGCAGTTTCTCTTTCTGAAAGTTGCTCTCAGTTCCACAGTTAAAACTTTCCCTTCAAAGTCAGTCTAAAAGTTTGATAAAAACAAATCACACATGGAGTTTTCACAAAGTTCAGTAAATCTTCACTACAGTCAGGTGTGTGTGCTTGAAAGCTCTTCAAATCCCCGCATCACTGAGGGGAGTAAAAATACCTTTTAAAAACAGTTTCTAACACATTTAAGATACTACTGTACCTTTCACATCATTCTTCTTCACTTTAAATACGAGCTGATGATTCTAAGTGTGAAGTTGGACAATCTGAGGAGAAATCCATCAAGCTGCTCCCATCTGGCCAACACTTCCCTAGAAAAGTTGGGAGAACTGTTGAAGTGGTGACCACCACTGACACAACTCTGCTTGTGTCTCGTGTGTGTTCTGATCTATCTGCTGCTCCTGTCACTGTTGGGATATGGAGAGGATGTGGAGTGAGTTGTTTGTGTGTGAGGTGGTGAATCCCACCAGTGTGTTGGCCATACATCACTGGGAGCTTGGATTAAACAAGAACTGTGGTTCTCCATTCTTAGCCAACCTTTTTTTCCCTTCCTCTTTCACCTCCCCATGACAGCAGCTTTCCCCAGCAACTCCCTCAGGGTCAGAGAGTGAACAGTGAGTTTACTGATGGTTAAAAATATATCATTTTGGCTCAATAACATATTCATAATCAAAATATTTAACATTCCTGAGGCAAAATAACCCTGCCCACAAAACAATTAATCTCTTTAAACAGGATTAATTAAAAAACAGCACCAGGAGAACATTCATTGAACAAGACTCAGAGAAATCCACCCACACCTCTCTCAACAGGTATGAGGTGACAATGAGCATATATTGAGCCAAGAAAAAAAGGACTGCATCTCAGCACCCGAGCCAGCCAGCAGCCTCTGAAGCAGGGAGTGGACTGCAATCCTGATGCTCCACCTAAAACCTCTTCACAGCACTGTGCTCATCAGGACTGATGCTGTGTGGTGTCAATCAAACTGGATTCTTCCTTGGGGTATGTGACTTTACATTTTTTATGGGTTTTTTTTTTTTAAACTGGCAAGACAAGTTAAATAAAATAAAAGATGTTGCTGGTGCTGTGGTTTTATGTTACACATTCTCATTAAGAGATGCTGCTGAAAGGTGGGTTCCTTTTTTGCCCCATCCCTGAACATGAGCTTTTCTTCCTCTGTACCAACGTTGCAGCCCGTGGTGAATTAGATCCTTTTGCTGATCTGCTAGAAAATAAACCACAAATCCTCTCAAATAATTCATTTCCTGTCAGATCAAGAAGCTGATCCAGCTTGTTCTGATGTCACTTGATAACTAGATTCAACAGATGGGGTGGCCAGAGAAGCTCCACTCTTTGCAGGCTACATTCCTCAATGGCAGGGTGTGGGGAAATCAAATATGCTGATTGACATTCTCTGGTGTTGGGGTATCTCTAGAGAGAGGAAAGAAACAATTAGCCTGGGGCAGAGGAAATAAGAAAGATGAAAAAGGGCTGCCTAACACAGCCTCTGCAGACAGCCCTGTGGATAGAATGGAGCCTTTCCTTTGCTCTAAATAAAGAGGCTGATAACAGTTCAGGGCTTCTGCCCCGTAGCTCTGAGTGCTGTGAGTTTCTCTAAGGGTCACTGGTACAAGTGGCACAGTAGAGTTCTTCTGAGTTAGTGTAAGGCATCAATCTGCCTGAACAAGCTTTGGGTCATTAGCCTCCCTGTCATTAGCACAAGGTATCCTAGCAGAGTGTTTTCACAGGCTGTGAGATACAGAACTAAAGCCTGTGCTTACTCAGGCAGTATAAACAAAGCATTATTTTAAAGTTTAATAAGTTTTGCAATCTGTGCTTGACAGAAAAAAGTGAGTTTGCTCATTTCAAAACTTTATTATTTTTTTTTTTTGTCTGCAATTAATTATTTCCAGATATAGCTCTGCTGTGTGAAAATGTTGTTACCTTTGGGACAATGAACCTTTGTATGAGACTGATTTCCTTGAAAGATGCTATCAGGCTAATACAAAACAAAATCCAAAGCCAGAGTGTGAGATTGGCTTTTCCCTGGCAGGCACCATCAGAAAAGCAAAAGGGCTCTCTACTCTCCAGAGCAGCAGCATCTCATCAGAATTGCATTGACCAGTCAGTGTCATTTGGAACAGAGAACACTCTTTCTAACAAGTGTCTTTTCAGAGTCTTGTTTACCTTACTGTCCCAGTGTCAGGGTTTGGGGTCAGGGCAGCCTGCTGGACCTCTAACAGCTGCTCTCTGCTAACCCCCCTCCCTCCCCAGAGGGAAAGGGAATAAGGGAGAGAGACCCAGCAATTGGAAAAGGAAACTAGAAGCGATTTAATGAAAATAATGATTGAAATGGATTAGATACAAATATGTACAAAGCCAGTAGAAACCCAAACATTGCTGATGGCAGTGACATCACCATCACCACTGGGCTGTGGAGCAGGAGCTGGGGAATTCCCAGCCTGGGCCCAGCAGCAGTTGGGAGCTGTGCTCAGGAGCTGGATTCTGGTACTGGATTCAGGAACACACTGATCAGGATTGAAGGCAGAACAGAGATGTTGGCCGTGGAATTGCCAAGAGTTTGACTCTCCTGACCCCTCAGCTTTATACTGAATATTCCATTATGGGCTGGAATTCCTCACTGGTCAGTTTGGGGTCACCTGTCCTGCCCACTCCTCCCTGCAGGTGCCACCTTTCACTGTCTGCACCCCCAAGGTGGTTCACAAGATTTAGCAGTGGCCTTTGTACCCCAGCCCTTGGTAGTAACTGTAACCATGGGATGTTATCCCTGCCAGAAGCAGCCACTGCCTGGGAAAACAGGCTGCCAACTTCAGAAAGTGCAGTTAGTTAGAAGAACTGAGATGAAAAGTAAAATCATTGACCAGAATGACTTCTGCTCTCACTCAAAGCAGGACATCATGCCATATATACCATAATGAGCTTCTTGCAGAGCCTACCAGCCTGAAATGATGGATGCCATAATCAGGACCTTTAGCTTTCTTTTACTGATTGTATAATATTCAATGTCTGAAAAAAGAATGAGGCCTCAAAATAAGTGCTACTTTGCTACAACCTTCTTTTCTTCCTTCTCACACCATCTCACAGCCTCCTTGTTTAGGAAGCCCTCAAGCCTACTATAACAGTGGCTGGCTGTGACCTTCATACAACAGTCAAATGATATTTTAAAATCATGTTTATTTTCAGGATTAGTTTAAAATAATATTAAGAAGAAAATCATTTCTGAGGGAAATACAGTGATCTCAATATCCCACTTGTCCTCTCACTAGCAGTTGTTAGCCACAGCTGGCTGAAGTCAGGAAATCTCATCTTTCAAATATGCCTCTCATTAGAATCATCCAGAAGAAAATAATATATAATACAACACAAATAAACTCTCTGTCTCTCAGCTGGTTCTCTGTTCCACAGATCTCTTCAGTATCTGGTGGACTTCAGCATCTGCTTTTCTTCACTCAGTTCTCTTCATTGCTGCTGCTCAACTCCTTGAAAACCTGCTCTCTTTCAAACTCCAGGAGATGAAGAAGCTTCATCTGTTCTGGAGGACACAGAAGATGACCTTTGTTTCTCCTGAGAATTGTCTTTGTTCAGTAATTGCTAGAACAAATTCATATGGAATATTGGGAAGGCCTTCATCTGTGGTTTGCATTATATAAGATATACAGAGCCCTGTGTCTCCAAGAGCTTTCACTTACATGGTGTTTTTTCATTTATTTTCTCATGTGCATCCTCCCTCCCTTTTATTTTTTCCTTAATGGGGCTAATAAGAATTTTCAGTATCTTCCTACTAACAACTATATAATGAATTTTCAGCTATCCCCATGAAACCTTCAGCAACTGATAGTCTTTTTCTTTTTTTTTTTTTTTTTATTTTCAGAGTAAGGTGAACTAGTAGTGGGTTTCACCCTTGAGATTTTTGGAGACAATCTTGACATTTTCCATAAAACCATTATGTTGTGGATACCTTGGCCATGAAGTGCTTTAAGTGATACTATTTTTGCAAGACATTTAACATCATAATCAAATTTTCTGTAATTGCCACAGTTGGTGTGATATGTGCATCAGTCTTTATGGACTAGACATGAGATCACCAGTGTAGAAATGATATTATTTAATAGTGTTATAACAGAATAACAAGGAATTTAATCTACTTTCAGTCTGTAATTTTCCCAGCATCACAGACAAATCCAGGCTACTAACTTGTTGATCTACAATTTCCTTGATTTAGCTAGAAACTAGTATCTGTTCCAGCACTTCTTATGTTGTTAACAGCACTCACCTTTCATCCTCTTAGCACTTTCTTTTTGGCCTGGACTGCTTGCTAGAAATCCTTATTTTGCTATACTTTTGTATACTTCAGCTGCACATCTTTTTCATTTTATCTTCATAAACAACTGTTCTTCCATAGTTTCAGTTCTCCCAATGGGAGGTAAGACAGACTTTTGTTCTTTCTTAGCTGTTTCTTTTACATCTCATTTACATTTTACTCACAGTAAGAATATTTTGTTCACTGCACGACATGACTTTTGCTTACTTGTGCTGGGTATATCTGAAAAAAAAACCATTAAAGGTATATAAATGAACCCAAACACTATTGAAGTGTTACTTGCAAAATGATGTCTGGCTCATATTCATTCTCTTTCAGGTACTAGGATTGGATCTTTTCTGACAAAATGAAGATGTCTTCCAAGGCCACTTTTAGAGCAGGTGGGCTAGTCAATGTAGTTAATATAGTCTGTGGCACAGTTCTGACTCTGATGTAAGTACCTATATCCACTCAGCTGAATACCACCTTGAACTCTTCTGACTACACTGACCAGCACAACTGTGGGATTCTTCCTCAGGCAGAAGTAGAGACCTGTAAAAATAAAGTGCTGCAGGCAGAGGAGCCAAATCCCCTCTGAAACACGAGTATCATTTGAACAGTTACCACAAAGAACCCCCAATCTAGAACTTTTGTTTTAAAGACACTTGTAATCAGTGATTAAAATCTTCTGCAAAATGTTTTTCTGTCTTATGAATGTGGCTGTTGTCCTGGTTTTCTTTGAATTTTGTTGGAATCAGTCTCTTCCACTTTTTCTTGCAAATTTGCTCTGGTTGATTGTATTTTTTAGACTTCTCTGAATATTCAGATCTCTTCTTCATTTTTCAGTGTGGGTCTGTAGCATCAGCTGGCTTCCCATTCAAAACTTGTAATCAGATCTAGCTCTGTTCTGCAGCCAAGTTAATTCTCACAGTCCATCCTAGGCTAAAAACTCTGTTCTTCTAGAAGCCTTTTTAAAGTTTTGGGTTTCTCAATCCCTATAGGAATCTGATGTCAGATCTGCTTTGGAAAATGACATGACCAATGCTACTTACAAACACAGTAAATATCTTGAAAGATATCATTTGTGTTTCAGTTATATAACAGCTGTGTCTCACATATTTCAGTCTTTCCAAGAGTGCAATATTTTCTTAAATCTTTGTAGTGCAGGATTTCTCATTTTCATTCTGGTGCTTCTGGTTTTGCAGAGCTCAAAAAGAGAGTTACTTTAATTTATCTTCCTGTTCATCAGTACTAAGTCCTTTATAAAGCAAAATTGTGTTGATTGAATCTCCTCCAACCATATCCTCCATTCTGGACAATTTAATCTTCCTTGAACTGTTTTGCTTCTGCCTCATGGAGTTCTCCTCTTACCACTCCTTCTAGTCTTTTATTTCTCTCTGCCATCTTTTGTTTCTGCCTCTGTTTGTGCTTAAATGTATGGCCTTTAAGTTGCATTAAAAGAAATGCTAGATTATTGACAACAAAGGCATCTCTAATACAAAACAAAACAAAAAAAGGGAACATGCATATATGTAAAAGCAATAAAGATAGGAGAGAGGAAGGAGTTTGTGAAGGAGAAACTGAATATCCTCCACTAAATATTGCTGGCAGCACTTGCTGTGTTGAAGAGCACTGAATCCTCTAGGGCAGTGGGTCACTCAGTTACAATCAAAAACTCCCTGTCATTTGTCCCACCAGTTCTTGCATCATCTCTGTTCCAAGCCTGCACATTGTTTTATGCTTGTATACTTTTGTCATACTTTGTGTATTCTCATCTATTATTGTCATTCCAATGGTTTTTGACCTTGCATTTCATTTATGGAGCAGTCGTTTCCCAGGGAGGCAGGAGCCCTGTGTGTCCCCATGACTGTAGGCACTGAAAGCAGGGTTATCTTTCATTAAACACTCAGTACTTCACAGATCACTCACAGCCTGTAGCTCCCTGGTTAAATATTGCTGTTAATACATCTCTTTTTTTCCCCAGTTATTTCCATTTGTCCCAGCTTGTAGCAAAGGTTAACCCAGCTTGATCTGTAGTACTTTCCTTTTATTCTTAGACTTTCCATGTTCTGGTTTTGTGGGGGGTTTTTTTCAGTTTTATGCATGTTTAAAATCTCTTGTTTGAAGTCTTTATTCACTTAAGAGTTAGCACTCCTGACATCCCTCTGGGTTGTTCCACTCCCCACCACATTAAATACCCAAAAGCTTCTGGGGTTTTTTGACTTGAGTAAGTTGCTGCTGCTGTCTTCTGGATCAAGTTCCCTAGACTTTTTAATTTGGTTACCTCAGCCATCAATTCCCTTACCATCAGAAGAACATGCCAGAAAACCTGGTTATCCCCAAAGGCTGCATCTTCTGTCCAGCACTGGCTGTGAACCTGTCCTCTCCTGTTGCTGCAAAACTCTGCAGCTCCAGCTGCTCCTCCCAGAGCAGTCAGGTCAGTGCTGTGAATCAGGAGGCTTTCCTCCCCCAGTCTGTTCAGGCTATCACTTCTTTCTTCCACATGCCCACTCATTTTCTCTGTTTAATGTCCATGTGACACCATTTCTTTCCCTCCTGTACTAAGCCTTCCATTGCAACTGGCTTCTGGCTTTCTATTTTTCTCTTTCTATAGTTAATGATTTAATTTTCTACACTGAGATCTGTGCTTCTCTCTAAGTCTAGATCAGCTGCTTTATTTCTGCAGATAAGTACCCTGATTTTTTTTCTTTCCTCATGCCACTTCAGTGTGCTCTTGTTCCTTCCAGCAACCAAGCTACTGAGAACATTAAACTCTACTGTAAGTTTTTCATATTTCAATCTTTTAGAGAGGGCAAGAAGACATAGAGCAGACATGCAAATTGAAGAGATTAACTTCTCAAAGATTTGCTACCATCCATTTTTATGCCTAAAACATATGAGAAAAAAAAATCCTATTCTCAAATTAAGGAAAACACAAGAAAATCTCAGTAAGATCAGACTGCTGGAAAGAGCCTGAAAGAAACTCTGAGACTGAAAGAAATTAATCTCAAATTTTAGGAAATTGCAGCAAAAGAAAATCAGAATTCCTGAGTAAGGGCAAGGCAAAAAGCATTTAAGTAGCTTCTATAAGAAGGGATTGCAAAAGCAGAGGAAAATGAAACATCCCTGCTGGATAGAAAACAGGAGTAAGCACCAGAGACCCCAAAATCTGTGTGCCACAGCTCCCTGTCACATGGCCACTGTGCCACAGAAGTTATGTAAACCCAGTGGGTGTATTCAGCTGCATTCAAAGGAGCCATAAGAGGATCAGATGAATGGCCTAACATTTGTGGACAATGCAGTCCTTGTCATCTCTGTCTCTTTTAAGAATTTCAGAAGGAAAGGAGAAAGTTTGCAGAGGAAACTTTCAGCCTGATGACAGGCAGATTGTGCTCCTAGCACCATTTGTAAAAATCCCTTGTTGCAAGAAAAACCAGAGGAAGAAGATGTTTGCTGTTTGTTTGTGGTTTTGATTTTTATTGGTTATTTTTTTTGTTCTGTTGGTTTTTTTTGTTTGGTTGGGGTTTTTTTTTAACAAGAGTTGCTCAATACTGTTTACATGACTGTGAAAAAAAAAGGAAATTTTACCAGTTCAGCTGTCCCAGGGAACAATGTCTTAAATTTTGTGGACCACTAGTGAAAAAGATCATGTAAACCAGAAGCACTGTTTATGCCACCAGCAGGATTCACTGCATTTGCAGTAACACTGTGGAGTCAAACAAAAGAAATAGAGAAATGAGAATGCCAGTTTTCCACTCTAATAGTATTAGTACCCTGGAAATGCTGACACCAGAACACCTTTATAAAAGAGAAAATAACAATAAACAGTAGAAGGGGCCATGGTTTTAGGCTGAATCCTGCAGAAGTGACAAGAAGGAAGAAAGGCAGCAGTATGTAACCACATTGCAGAGACAGGCAAATAGCTAAAAATAGTGGAAACCACCCAAAGAGGACAGAGATCAGAAGATGCTTCCACATTCCCACGGGAGACAACATAAGGGGAGAGACAATATTACACAGAAGAGAAATCTACAGGGATGAGAATTCTGATTCTGAAATGGTTGTGCAAGGGACAATTGTATAAAAAGAGTCCAAATGTTTCAGCCACGTATATGAAAAGACTCTAAATTCAATGTTCACCCAGTAAAGCCATGTTAGATGGTGATTGACAGCTCCTAGGGAACTGCTAGAACCACAGTACAGAAGAATTAATGTAATTGGAAGAAAGATAAAATTGATTTGGTCACTGGGAAAAGAAAAAAAACCAAACCAAAACCCCAAGCCTGCTCAGACCTGAAAGAGACCTGATTCAGTTCTGGACATGTGCAGTATTACTGTACTGCATATAAATATAAGTTGTTTTGTAGCCAGTTCCTAAGGAAACTGGAGAAAGAAAAGAAAATGTTCCAATAAAAATATGAGAAATTATCAGCTACTTTTGACTGTGATTGCCAGGAATTAAAGTGTTAGCTGTGGAGAGCTTGGTTACAGGGGTGATAGAGAGGAATCTATAAATAAATGCATTTCACAGATCTTCACAGGATTAGAGAAAAGGAACAAAATAAGACTGAGATAATTTGCCACTTCCTTTGGTGTCATAGTCCTTCACTGCTTTTCAGGATCAAGGCACTGTAGTTATTTCCAAGACAGGAAGTTCTGGATAAGTACTTTTAAAGTCAAAACCCAATTACTTCCATAGGCATCACAGAGCTTCATCCAAGTATGGTTTGGAATGATACTTGCTTCATCCAGCATGCCAGGTATTTGTTAGGTTCCCCAGAGCCAAAATACTATTAGAAGTAAGTTCCACAAGAATCTATCTATCTATCTATCTATCTATCTATCTATCTATCTATCTATCTATCTATCTATCTATCTATCTAATCTATCT
>WYEA01021959.1:675-21753 GCA_033558465.1 Alcedo atthis | reverse complement strand
AGAGAGAGATAAAGATGAAGGTCATGGATAGAATCTAATTTGCTCACCAACAGGTCCATGTGCTTCAGCAGTGGCAGAAAACAGTGCATCTTTGCAACACTAATCAGCTGTGTTTTAGAACTGAGAACAAATGAAGAAAACCAGAAGCCTGTCACATCTTTCAAGCATTGCAAACATACAAACAAGCCCAGCCCAGCATTATGTCCCAGTGGAATTGAAAGCCTCAGTAATGACACAGACATTTGAACAGCTTACTTGAGTATTTGCTATGGTTTGTTTCTGTTGTGAAAATGCCTCTTGAAGCCTTTAGGCACAGTTGAATCCAAAATCATTGAAGACATTTTATTATTATTTTTTTTCCCCCAGAACACAAATGCTTACTGCAACTTGGCAACTTGATTTTCTGAGCACTTCCCAGTCTTAGGGACACGTTTTGTCAAGAGCTCCAGTTACGCAATAACACAACAGGAAGGAGTTTAGAATCAAGAAGAAAATAAAAAACCCAAATACAAAACCAACAAACAAAACCCGAGGCATTTGCTGGCCTCACAACAGCAATTTCAGCATCAGGCAGCAGAGTTCAAGGTGCAGAGTTAAAAGCCTGCTGGAAATTTGCACAAAGCTGGGTGGAGTTGAAGGAACAAGCCCCTGCCAGGTTTGCTCTCATCTTGGCCATGACCTCCCTGTCTCTGACAAAGTGTTTCTGGAAGAATGGCATCTTTTTACAGTTTCAGTGCTTTGACAAGAAGTGCTTTATGATACCCACGAGGGATGCTGATATAAACAAATGTAGGACAAAAGTCCAGCAGTCAGGTGGATGGCTTTGACCACAGAGACAGGCTCACACTCTATCCCACAGCTGTAAAATATGTAACTTGAAAAACCAACATTTTATTTTTTTTTCCCCACCCTGCAGAGTCACTTAATGGATTTCAGCAGAGACTAGTCCACAAAGTTGTTTTTCTGGAATGGAAATGTCGTAGTTATTTCCTTCTGGAAATATACAGAGCAGGCAATGATGCTTGAAGAATCTCATCCATAAAGAAGTAGAAATCAATATTGCAATACATGATAGTTGGGAAGTCCTGATTTCACTAAAAGCCAAAAAAAAAAAGAGCACTTCATGCCATTTTTTTTTTTTGCTGCTGGCAGTGACATATCAGCAAGGAAAAGAAATACCTGAAACTGGGCTCCTGTGTTCATAGTTACCAAAGTAAATTGCCTGATTTTCAAGCCTGCCTAGAACCAGAAGCTCCTAGGAGCACACGGGTGATAAAGGGACAACTACAGAGCAGATCAAAGCTAAAGCAGACTAACCACAGTCCACTAAATTACACAGGGAACTAAGCCTTTGGTGCCAACTGGAACATAGTTTATTTCTTCTTTCCTTTCAGTTCCAGGTGTCCAGTGTGTGACCCACAGAAAAAAGCTACTAACTTCAGAATTGCCTGTTGGTGACCAAATTTGACAAACTAGAGAGCAGTTCAGGCATTTTAGGACAGGTTTCTATAGTTATGCTGGATCACTTACATGTCCAAATAGCTTCTAATCCAGGATAATGGAATGAATTTGAAATAACTGTCTCCAGATGTCTAACACAGAATAGCTGAAGACACCTTATACTCATTTAGATCAGCTTTGTGTGGAAGAGAGCATAACATTTTGATATTCATGCATTATCTGCAATGTTTTGTGCTTGAGGCAAGCATAAAATTAAAGGTCTGTCTTCAGAAAGTGTCTGATGCTGTCAGAGCTCCATATTCCTTTTTAGAGCTCCAAGTGGCCAGCAGTGAAATCAGACTACCTTGGGCAGGTGCTGTTGACCCTACTTGGTGTAACTCAGGCCCCAAAACACCACAGAAAATCAGAATATTACAAATAAAACATTCACAAGCAAAACTTCAGGCTCCTATGGACTCCAAATATTTCCTGTTTCGAGACAGAAATAAGAAAAAAAAAAAATCAAGTGGCTAATAAACTCAGGCCTGTGTGTTGCAAAATCAGTTTTTCAGCTTGTTTCAAAGAAATCCAGTTGGAAATGACTTAGTGAACGTTCAGAAAACAAAACCCAAATGTTTCATCATGTCACATCTCACCAGCTACAGAAATGGACCCAGACTGTGACCATAATGAGGTCAGTGAGGGCCCAGTGTCATTAGAGGCTATGGACATGCTAGAATAAAAATAATCTTACTAATATGCAAGCAAACTGCAATTTAGCCTCAGAATAATAAACCCAGTGTTCTGTGTTTATTCTAACATATTTAAAAAAATACTGTTGCCAGCTTCAGCTACATCTGAACCAACACTGCTTTTAAGTAGTGTTGGAAGCATACGTATAGTATTTTAGAGCAAATGATGTGCTAGCACAGTACAGTCATGGAAGGTTATTCATAAGAAAATCACACAGATGACACCCTCTTTCATTAGCTTCTTCAGCCTGCAGGCAGCATTCTTGAAGCTCAGCAGTGCCCAAGTCCTTGTCCACATTCCCACAGTGAGTGGAACCATTTGAACCCCACCTGAAGACCTCAATTCTCTGGGCATATCCCATTTGAATTAACCACCATTCTCATCCTGTCCAGTCAATCAAAAAACCTGGAGTTAAGCCTTACACCAAAGATATGTATATTACTAATGCTCGGGTGTGTATCTGATTACTCAAGAATGTTATCATTTGCACATCAAAGATTTTGGCATGAAACATGCAGGCTGCCAGTGGAATTCATCAAATCCATTCTGCACATTTTTTTTTCCTCTTAGAAATCTGTGTTGAACATGCAAACCAAGTGTTCTAGCATACTTGGAAAAATCCACAATGAAACAACTCATTCGAGTCTAAAACCTGACCCTGGAATTACTGCTTGCTTTATATTAATCATCAACTGAGTTTTAAACATAATAAAAAATAGGAATCATGAATTAATTTTGCTATTTGTGCAGTCCCACTATTTGTTGTCCAAATATCTGTGAGCAAAAGTTGAACATACTTGAAAATAATCACACATCTTAAGGTTCTTATTTTTTCTTCTCCACTTATTATGCATCAGCAGCATTTTCTGGTTTTGTTAGTGCAAATTCTTTCTCTGCTCTTGTGCCATCCAGTGTTTATAAAATAAATAAAGAAACAGAAAGTGACCTCATGCATATTCAACTTCAGTGTTTTGAGAGAATCCGAAAGCTTAAGTTAATTCTCACAAATGAGTCAAGAAACATTCATATTGATTTTCCCATTAAGCTAGAGATGCCCAAATAAAAAACTGCAGTGAGGAATAGTTTAAGACACCACAATCCAAACAATCAGCACCTGAAACACAGCAACAGACAAAAACCTCAGCAACCTTACAGTGTAATATTTGGATATAACAAGACAGCAGAGAGCGATGGGTCAGATTTCCCATCCCCTGTGCACACAACTCATAATGATATTTGTTTCTTAGCAGTGCTGCTTTAAAGATATACCCTGTAGCCTATCAACAACAAGTGTACTTGAAGAAATCAGGATCAGTTAAGAAATGATTCATGAGCATGAAGGAGGACTGCATTTATAACAAATATTCAGCCATCTCTGCACGTTTTCTGTTCTCTCTCCTGCCTACCAAGTAGCTCCTGCTGGAGAGGCTGCAGTATTCCCCGTGGAAATGCAAGTGTTAGGCCAGTCCCCAACCACACTTAGTTCTTTTTCAGTACATATATTTGCACCAGGTGACTCTTTTCTTCCCAGCTTCACCAAAATGTGTTCCTACGTGGTGACCACCTGGTATTTTTGTTTCCCACTTGGAAGCTTTGTGGAAACAGCAGTTTTTTCTTTTGCTGTGAAACATAGCAGGTGGAGTGAGAAGCATATGATGAAGTGTTGACCTCCCTTTGCTACCTCTCAGTGGAGGTAGAAGGGTTTCTCACCACTGGGATTTTAAAGAAAGATCACCACCATGGCATGTTTATCTCCCTGGATAAGACAGAGCAGCAGAGAATAAGCTTCAAGTGTGAATTAATTTCTTCCCCATCAGCATGTAGAGCCTCTAGACCTTGTCATGTACAGTTGCCAAACATGCTGACCAGCTGAGGCACAGAAACTTGTGCACCTATCACGAGGGACTCCTGTCTCCCCAGGCATTTCCACAATCCTGTCACTGTTCCAGCTAAAGAGGAGGTGTCAGGAAAAAAAAAAAAAAAGAGGATTTTTTTTGGTAAGAAAACCAAAGAGGGTAGGCAAGCCATAGACAGGGGTTGGAAGTGTGGTTGTGACTTGCTGAGAAGATCAGATCCTTGGTGTGTGTGAAGGCTGTGCTACAGTCCCACTTCATTTCAACAGCAGAAAGCACCCTCGAGTGAGAATCTAATTAGAGACATTAAGATTAATTTGCATATTACGGGACATATTTTCGGAACAAGCTTCTTTGATCTTTAAAAAAGGCTGATAAATGGTTGTCCTCCACTGTATCTAAATCAGGTGACTTGCAGTTAATAGGAAGTGAGTTTCAGTCTGCTAGAATTTACCTAGAGATGATTACCATTTCAAACGGAGCAGAGCAGGCATTAAATGCAGGCATGTTGTGTGTTTATGAGTGGCAGGAGGGTTGCTTTATTGCTGTCCTAGGAGATGAGTCCTGGGTGACTTCATCATCTTTCCAACAGAATCAACAATATTCATTTGGATTCAAGTACCCCAAAACTGGGTTATAAAAAGCACAAGATGCTGGATATAAGTCCTCGAGAGAAGGAGAGAGATTTTGCTCTCTAATGGAGACTATTTTCCTGAAATATGATCATGGTTTTCTATTCAGCTCTTTCCCTAGGTTAATGTAATCAGGTAATTCTTCTAATCTGTATTCAGGATATTTGAGCCAGTAATAATTTAGGAATAAGAAAAAAAAAATATTCAGGTCTTTCTTCAGCTTTGCAGAAATTGGAAATGGACTGCAGACTGTGGGCCCAAATGCTTCATGCTTTACCTGAGCACAAGTTCCAAGCAATCCCCTGGTTTAGTGCACATCTTTATGTGGGTGAGATAGATGATTACAGATGTAACAGGGCAGCTTGTTTGGGACTCTCTGGGAAGCACCAGTAAAAAGAAAAGAGGTGTATGGCATACAGTCCTCTCCTTTCCAGCTGCATTTAAGGGGAGGGAAATTCCTCTTTGTATGGCATACAGTCCTCTCCTTTCCAGCTGCATTTAAGGGGAGGGAAAATCCTCTTTTTCTATGTATCTTGCAGAACGATTTCCATGCTACTCTGCCTAGGCCAGTGCACTTTTTTTCTCCTTCTATACATCCCTCTTTTCCTCCTATGCACCCTCAGCAGCTTGAGGTCCTCACTCTTGACATCCCAAGTTATTTTCCTGTTATTTCTTTTACAACTGTGCTGTCTGCCTGCTTCAGATGCCATTAGCTGTCACTGCATCAACAGTGGCAAAACAGTCTTTTCAGCCATGAGCCAGTTGCTGCACTAACATAGAAACTGTTGTGCTGGAGATACGAGTGCTCTGGGGTAAATATGGGCTCTTTCTTATATGGAAAACCTGTCTCTGGCTGTCATTCATTGCTGCTCACATTTTGTACTTGCATTCAAAGAGCTGGGGGCAGATAGTGCAGGATAATACCAACATCTTTTTCTCAGGCATGTTTACTTTCTCCAAGGAAGATTTAACAGATTCCTGGCGTATCTCAAGTCTCCGTGTATAAGCACATAAAGGAGATGGGTAGACAGGCTAGAAAAAAATAGAGAGAAAGGAAAGATTATAGTAGAAAATATAAGTAAAATCTACTCAGATTTATTTTTTTTATAATACTATATTATCTATTCAGCATGTAAAGCCCAGTGTCACTTACAATTGCTTTGTAGGATTATGGTGGTTGAGAAAGTCTGTTTCCCTCTGACATTCCACTGCACCAGTGGCCTTCTCTATTGTTCTTGATCTTGCACATGGGCAACAAGTCTTTTGAGCTTCCATAACTTGTTTGAATTCCTAGTCCTGTTAATAATGATGGACAAATTATATGAGCCATACCAAGTGAAAGGCCATCTGTCTAGATTGTGAGGAGGTGAAAAGCAGGTCACTGCCAAGCTTATTTTTTTTTTCACGAGAATCCACAGATTTCACTTGTGGTTTAGGGTTTTGAGAAGGTGTTTAGTTGCATCTTAACTTCTATCTGTAAACACAGTAATAGTTGACAACAAGAATATATTACTATTTCAAATATTAACTGCTTTGAGAGCCTCAAATGAACGGTGTCAAGTAAGGACACAACATTATTATTAAATGTGACAAGTGTTGCCTGTAGCAGTAAATATGCATTCATACATTGAATCATTCATTCCATTTTCACCCAGAAAACATATCAGGCCAAAGCCTGAGGTCTCCATTCAGGTTTTTACTGAAGATTTACTTAGACTGGCCCTAGGTAAAAACCAAGGTAAGCAAAAATTACTAAGAATGCTAACTGAATGAGTCAAGCAATACTTCTTTGCTGTGCTAGACTGTTGATTACAAAGCTGGCCAGAAAAGGAATGTAAGTAGCATCCTCCTTACCCTACTTTAATCCTTAATGAAAAGTAAGAAGGGTCTGAAGGGTCTGTTTCTTTTCCTGCTGTGCTTTTTACATCAGAAATTCAGATTTGTTTTACACTGAAGCACTTAAAAAAAAAAGTTGATAATAAAAGGCCTAGAACTGAGGGCAAAGTTTTTGGTCACTATTATATTGCCATCTTTTTGCCAGGTACCCTTGTCTATTACAGACTTTATGCTCCTTAAGTTATCCAAAGAAGATAAATCACAGTGGCTCTGGCAAGGAGGCAGTTCTGCCTGTAGGTAACTGGTACCAGCAGTCCCATCAGTCCCATCTCTGTGTCCTGCACTGTCCCCCAGCACCCCCATGGGAGGAAGGACTGGAGCACGTACTCCTCTGCCCAGCTGGTGCACTTTTCCTCTAGGAGCACTGCCAGTTGGTGTAGGTTAGAACAGCCCTTGGGCTTCTTCTCATCCTCTTTCCCTTCGCTGAACTGACTGAAAAAACTGCCAGTGTGTGGTTCTATTTCCAGAATAGGTATGTGTGACAAGTGTGGGGGTGATCCTGGGTGATTGGTAATAGTTTGGGAAAGGCTGTCACTCATGTGTCACGTTTGAATGATGAGCAGGGTAAATATTGCACTCTGAGAGGTCTGCCTAGTTAGCACAACTAGGTATCTAGGCAGAAGCAAATTGTCCTCTTATCTGAAAATAAGAAGGGTCTTTCAGGTGCAGGGCAAACAGCAAGAGGAATGCAGGGGAGGACGGCACAGCAGGCAGGTGCAGCAGGCTGCTTAGTGGGATGTGTGCTTGGGTCTGGCCTTGCACTTGGAAAGCCAAGTGGGCAGAGTTTGCAGGCAAGTGGAAGACTGGAGGAGCTTGAACATGCTTGAAATGTGGCTGCTAATTTGCAATCTTTCTTTCTCTAGTGCATTATTCCAGCTACTAAATAAAAAAGACTCATGATAATAATGTCAGTATATATATGCCTATGTCACATTATCTGTGCTCCAGTGTCTGCTTGAGTTTTGGGAGCCAAGCAACGTGATCCAATTGCACCTCTCCAGACAGTGAGGGTGAGAACATCAGCTGGAGCCCCTGCTTTCCATGGAAGGACAGTAAAAAGAACTCACATGGCTGTGTCCTGTCCCTGAGAACAAAGCCAGGTCCCCTCGTGGGGAGGGGCTGGATTATCAGCTGCGAAAGGAGAGGGCCAATGGAAAACTTTCAGGCTGAGACTGGAAGAATGAGCGGATTATACCTGGGGAGAAGTGCGTGAGCATCCATAGCCTCAGACAAGGCAGGAGCAGAGCTACTAGAGCTGCCTGTTACCATGACAATAGGCAACAGTGTCTCTGTGCTCAGAACAAAAAGATTAGCAGTCATTCAGGAAAGATTCTTATCAAAACCCCACCTTTCCTACAGCCTAAGGAATGGGAATATAACCTTTGATTTCAAACTCTGTCAACTCATTGGGGTCTCACCTATTTTATCAGCAGCTAAGACATCCTGTTGCAATCAAAGTTTTGTGTATTACAACATTTTTTCACATCCTTTAGAAGGCTCCTAAGTGAGATGTGAATGTGAGGAACAACTCTGGGAAAAAAAAAAAAATCTCTCTGGAGTTTAAAATTTTGCTCTATCACTTGAGTGAAATCCTAAAGAAATCTGTGGTTTAGCCTTGATGCTGTTATGTGGTCAGCCAATTAATTCATTATTGCTTTTTGCATATGCAATCACTTGCCTGTGTAAGAAGTGGTTGTAGAATACTATCACACCGATAGCATTATATATACGATAGATATAATATATAAACAATAAATATCTAAAATATATATGTATATATATTAAAATTGCCAATATATAAAAACAAATCTATTTTTATATATGCATATCACACTGATATTTCACCTCCACTTGGGTTGTTAAGCAAGAATTCCTGTTTCAGGACCCTGGCTAATAAAATTTAATAGCTTCTTTTACTGGAGCTTTGTGATCTTTCAGCTATCTCTGCTCCCACGGGGTGAGAATACTGTATCCAAGAGTGGCATATTCTGAGGACTCAAACTGTCTAGCATATGCTTAATGAGAAATGTGAGCTTAAAGTTAAGCACATGATAGAGTAACTTGGCTGATGGGTTAAGCTTGATTGAGGGACCAGGTAATTAAAAAACTCTGAAGATGAACAAATGACTCTTAAAGTGTAATGTTTTACTGCATATTAATCCTATATACTATACCTTAATTGCTTATTCTTCTGTAGGAAGTAATTTTAATTCCTGTTTGGCTGGCACATGGGTCTATAGGCAGGTTATGAAACAAAGGGAATGAAAATGCACTGATCTAGATGTGCAGACACACACAGGAGAGCAGGTTAATTCAACTGGCTTTAGACAAATACCTAGCAAGGCTTGTTTAGAATATTCATGCCAAGCCATTAGTCATCTTCCCAAATACTCTTTTAGATTTCACTGGGCTCTTAGAGGAGATGTAGTCAAATATTTGTGAAGCCTGTGTGCTGCACTGCTGGTGGAATTGTGGTTGGGATTCTCTAACGTGAGGGCAGAGTTAGGGGGTTGATGCTGCTGGCCTTACAGTCTTGTTTTTGTTGTTTTTTTAATATCATTATAGATATAGACAGCTTATTTCTTGAAGATTAGACAAGGTTTTATTGTAATAAAGGTTGTAAACATATATTTTATTTCACAGTGATCTGCTTGCACTGGATATAATAGAATTACAACTCTACATAGGAGTATATAGATTCTGTATTAACATCTATAAAACTGCATGAATTATCATAAGAAAGAAGTAATCATTCAGTTTCTCAAACATAATAACCCTTAAGCACCAGTAGGAGGACTGTAAACTACATATAAGGGGCAATTTCTGCAGTGTTCAAATTGGCAGATACAAAATTTGCCTAGAGATACTAATAATTTACCACTTACAATCCATGCAGTGTTCTGCAACTGATTTTTTGTACACTAAAATGAAGAGAGGTCTTTGTGCAATAATGGTAATTACTGTACAAGGCTCAAGTATGGATGTAAACATTTTCAAACTCTCCTGTATGTCTTGGAAATTAAAAATGCATTAGCATGAAAACCAACACTGTAGGAAATTCAGAATCCTGACCCAGTCAAACACAGGATAGAACAGAATAGAATAAATTAGAGTTTCTAAAATATTGATTAAAGGTTTGATGGTTTTCTTTTAATCAACTCAAAACAACTTTTAAACTTAGTCTGAGTAGAACCCAATATTTTAAAACACCTTTAGTTTTTAAACAAAAAAAAAAGAGAAAATAATTTATCAATTAATAATACAGAATTATACAAATAGAAATACAGAAGGAAAATTCAAAAATTACTGCTGCAGTGCTGTGGAAAAGTGATGGAGCAGGAGTGTCATGAACATAATTACCCCCTAATCTATATAATGTTATTAAGAGGTGCTAAACTTTTCTATTTCCTCTTGCAATTCCTTTGTGCTGGATCAAAAAAGGAAATCACAGATTTCATGGATTATTTTTTTTTTTAGTCTTGTTTCTGGTTTTCTATTTAAATCTGATGGCTTGATTTTCCAAAATGCACCTTGAAGCAACCTTTGCATTCAAGATGCAAATGCTAAAGATAAAAAGGTGTTTACTTGTAAAAAAAAGTAGCCAAATTGGAAAAATTTAGAAATCTACTTTTTCAAATGAGTCTTCAATAAGTGATGATCAATAATAACTTTAGCAGAAGGGAGACTAAATGTACTAACATATATGGAATGAGTGATTTCATCTGTGGCTGAACAACTGCCAGTGTTGGGGTGGAATACAGCAGATGTTTTTCATGGAAACTTTCAACATATTATTATTTAAACATCATGAAATGCTTTTGAGTGAGGCAAAATGTTGAAGTTAACACTTCTATTGTATGGTCACAGGAAGCAGGAGAATGCCGAACAACAGTACATTAATCCTGTTGGTAATCTCATTAATTTATTTGGGATAAGTATCTATCCAGGCTTGAAAAGTCAAATGCATTAATGTGTTGATATGGATTATCCCACAGTTCATGCCACAGAGGTGTAAGGGGAGCCTCTTTTGTTAATGAGAGAGAGGAACCATAAGCCAGCCCCCAGTCCCCACACTGTTGTTCACTGTAGACCTATTTCAGCTCATTTCAAATGGCTCAGTAATGAGGTTTTCATGACTTCCTCTGGGAGATCATTCCACAGAATTGCAAATCTCAGAAATGGGAAGTGTAAATATTCCCTTGGTTAATTTAATTAAACTGCTCTCCATTCTTGCCCTTCCACAACCTAGTCATTTCTCTCTTTTCTAACTTTACACCTTCCTCTCAAACCATGTGCTGGCATGGCTACTGACCTGCCTGGGGAGAGGGAGAAAACCCTCCTTCCTTTTGTTTGTCCATCTTTCAACTTCTGCTCCACTTGTGCTTGGAAGGAAAGGAGAAAGTCAGGGGGGGCTGAGCTCCTGAAGCTACTTCTGACAGATTAGGTAGGGTGCTGGAAGCAGCATCTGCTGGTGTGCTCTTCACAGAATAATTTGCTCTGTAAAAAAAGCTAACTTGGGTATCTTTAACACTGCACTAAGAAGCAGGAGCACGGGATCTGTGACAGATGTTAAATGAGCTCAGCTCTGTTAGGCAGCTAAGAAAGGAAAGACTAAGGGGCTCTGGTGGAGTCCTGGTGAGCAAGCTGCTGACTGGCATGAAAATAAAAAGAGAGATGATGGTGATACAGGACCTTTCTTAGCAAAAGCCTAGGATAATATCATCTTAGCTGTGTCAACTTAGAGAAAAGATCAATAAAAATTAAAGCTAAGGTTTTCATAGTAATAATGTCTTGCCTCTGTCGCTTGGTTACTTATGAGGCTGCTAATTTTCTACTTTTTTATATTGCATAGGCTACATTCTGCTGCCTTCATAATAACTGGAATCAGATCACCTCCTTGATCCACTGGAACTATTGAAATTTTACTCCAGTTTCACTGAAATTGAGGCTTAGTCATTATCTGTAAGGGAGAATGAGTGTTTGCAGGCTGTGTCCACATCTCAATAAGAGTGATTGTGTTCAGCTATCCTTGTCACATTAATGTTGAGAAATTGGTATAAAACTAACAGTATAAGAACACATGAAAGGATTCAACCCTCTCTCTCTGTTTTTAGCCAGAGCCAGCAAGATGATCAGATGTCAAATATCTTTTGGCCTAAAAAAAAGAATTTCTTCTTAAAAGAAATGCTTTTTTACACTTCCTGACTTCCTGCTATGGCTAAAATCCAATTCAGTAGATCTGATGGCTTCAAATAGAGATTGCTGGCTCTGTTAAAAAAGAAAATCAAGGTCAGATGATGAAGGTTGCTATAGTTGCTATTGTTAAGTCAGTAGTTACATCAATGTTAAGCAATTATAAATGAAAGAAGAACCAAATTCCAAATAGTCTGTAGGATTTGTCGTTTAATGCACAGCTGTTCATATTTCAACTCTGCTCTTTGTACTCCTCCTCAGATCCTCCCATGCCTGTAGTCTCTAGTTCCTTTTTCTAACTGCACCCAACATGTTCAAATCTAATGTCTACCCAATGCCCTTCTTTATCCACTAATATGGTTTTTTCCCCTTTTTTAATTTCTTTTTAAATTGTGTGTCAAAATCTTATCAAACATTCCTCTTTCTGTCCTTTACTACAACCCCACCCTATTTAAAATCCTACTTTTCTTCTCTGCCTCTCTCCTGCTGGCACTGCTACAGGTACAGTTTTTGAGTTTTGAAAGCATATGAGTAGTATGAAGATTTTTCTTTGGGAGTTTCAAGAAGTGTTGACTCTGACACTTTGTGAAGGGGTTTCTATTCTCATGACAGCCTTTTTGCCAAAACACTAAGTAACCTCAGAAATTAACAATCAATTGACAAAACAACTGCCAACCTTGTGTTTAAGTACTCGTTTAGATTTTGGTTTGCTGTGATGCTCATCATTTCGTTAGTTGTTTCAGGGTGTTTTTTTCATGAATAGGTCCCCTTTACAAAGAATGAAGTTTTGCAAAGAATGACCTTTACCATCAGTTCTCAGGTTTGTAGAAAATGCCATTTTGCTCTCAAGTGAGGTGAGATTCATATAGGAAAGACTGCTGCTCTGCAATCTTGAAAGGATTGCACTCTCTTCCTAGACAGGAGCAGCAGATGCTTTCTACTGGTCTGCTCACAATAAAGTGTGACTACCAGCTCCTAGTCAAGACAACTGTTGGGCTGCCAGTTAGTCCTTTCCACCAAGACAAGATTGCACACTTAGTGGCAGCAAAAGAACTACTCTCACATACACAGATTGCAATATTGCCCTCATTGCTTTATACTTGTTACAGGGCAGAAGTGACTTTTTGTGACACTGCTGGGCAGAGAGCTGGATGAGCAAGAGCTGGGAGAAACCTGGATGGGAGATTCCCCTGTTTGCACAGGAGCTACATCTGTGCTCAGCCCCTCTCCCTGTGAGAGTGCACGTGGGAAAGGGAGAACAGGATGACAACCATGCAGAGAGCATCTAAAAAAGTAAGGTACTGTAAAATGAATAATTTCTGTCCCCTGCAATAAACAAAATAATCCCTTTTAGGATATTTGGCTGTTATTTGATAGGCAGGTAGAGGTTTCATTTAACAGATAGAAGTAATTTTGTTCTCTTTAATGAAAAAAGATCTTAAAGATGTTCTTCCTCATTTGAACATGTAATTTCAGTGCTGTGACAAAAAAAACAGAGTTGTTAGTGTGTGGACAAAAGATCACATGGTTAGTCACATATCTCTTATTAGCATGGCTGTGCATATGGCATTTGTTTGTGAATAAGATATTTCACTCATTTCTACATGGATGGGTCATCTATTTGCGAGGAGCCACAACACTACAAAAACATGGCTTGATTTTATTTGCAAAGGTATTTTTGACTTGTCAGATTACTAATAATACTTAGGTGTTTTTCCTGTATTTAATCAGGAGTAACCAGTGCTGATGTGAACCCTGTTCTGTTAGAGATGTAACACGTGCTGGAGTTTTCACCAGAGGAGTTTTGCTGTTGGCAAAACTTTTTGGAGTAGGCAGTGGGCATGAGCATGTGTAAAAGTCTTAGTGAGAGCTGAAGACAAATCCTTTGCTGTGTAACTCTTGGCAGGGAGAATGACCCCAGGCTAGATAGGAACACTAGGAAAAAAAACCCAAACCAACCAAAGAAGTCTAGAGATGCTGTTGCTCTTCTCCTGAGTCACACTGACTAAGTATAGTTTAAAAACTGCACTCTTCAAAATTAAAGAGTGCATTGAAGCCTTCAAATGAGAATACAGCATATGTAAATAGGCACCTCTAGCTCTGCTCTTCTCTCTTTACTGAAAGACACTGTTCCTTAAGTTAAAAACATTTTGGGTGTTAACCTTAAAGGAGAGCATTTGTTTATTATCTAAGAGAAAAACTGTAATGCCTGTTCAGTTCAAACAGCTGCTATCACCATGACCACACCTGACAGTCTTCTTTGACTGTACACACAGAGTAACCCCCAGCAAGATGTCATTCAACAGCATCCTTAGAAAGACTTTTATCACCTATACTGAAGCCACACCTATGTGACTACACATGAGTCAGGAGAGCAGAAATTACATTTTCAATGAGCCCAGTGAATTCAACAAGCAAATAGAACTTGTCTCTTGCTGGTAACTCAGCTCCCAGCTGTGGCACTGGCCTTGGGCGAGTTATTCAGCTTTCCAATATTTCATCTTCTATGTAAAATGAATTTAACAAGACCTAATCATTGCAGGGTATTCTGTAGACCTCAGTGGAACTGCAGCCATATAAATGAAGGCAGAATTTAGCACACAGCTCTGCCACAGTATTTTGGGGTTCTCAGCTGACTTTTGACCAAAATGAAATATAAATTATGTAGGAGCTGGCTAACATTTAATTAAGTGAAACCTCTTGCTATTTCAAGAGCAGTTTCTTAACAAGCAGAACTAGCAAAAATATTCTGCTGGTAGCCAGTAACTTCTCCAGGAAGAGCTGCCCTCTTTCCCTTTTTATCAAACTGTAAACTGTGTTTTATGGATCACATATCTCCCAGTTTCTCATATTATGGGTGCATTTTTTCCTTTGCTTAGCACTGAAGAGCCAGTGCAGCTAACAGGGTGAGAGGATGGCTGTTGTTTTTTGTACACACCTGAGCAGAAGCCACTTTGCATCTGTCCAAGCACACTGTGAGTAGTAGGAAAGCACTTCATGTCCCCAAGGAGCCAATCTGGCTTGCAAAACTTCCACTAGTGCCACAGATGTGTGAAAGGCAAAAATTCATCTTCAGTCTCTGGTTGCATGTGTGGGATGTGGATGTAGATAGAAAACATTTATTAGCATTTCTACATGGATTTTTATTCAGATTCTCCAAGAACTTTGTTTACATTGAGTGGTAAGAATCGTACCAGTTTATATTTAATATTTGAAACCTGAGCCAGAAAGTGACAAAGTGATTCCTTCATCCAGCAAGTCAGTCTTGGAGAAAAATGTCCCTGTTTCACTAAACCATATTGGTCTGGATATATCTTCTTATTTATGACCTGGTCTGAATATTACAATCTATTATTTATATTTCCACTGAGCTTATTTTCCCCCCTGCACTGGGTGCTCTACAAAGGCAGAATTGTTATCATTTTTCTGCAGGTACTGTGATTCACTGGAGTATTATGGATGATAATGAAGCAACACTGCAGATACTGTTCAGCAAGAATCTTTGTAAACCTATTTAAAATTCGTTACCTAAAAATCATGTAGTACTTTGGAAAAAAAAAAAAAGAAAAAGAATTAGAACCAAAATGAGTGGGTTGTGGATTTTCAGTGATAAAGTAACTGAGAAAAGGTTTGTTCTGTCTGCATCATTGACCCCACAGCATCCAACATTTTCAGGCAGTGTCAGTGTTGATCCTCAATGCTAGCAGTTTGATTTACATGCACACACTGTACTAACAGCACATACACTGAGAGCTGCTTGCAACCTTAAACAGGGAGAATTTGTCACCTGTCCACAACGGTGGCCTGAGCTTTACACTGGTGACAAGCAAATTTCACAAAGCCTGGAGGATTGGCTCTGGGCCCAGGCTTTCAAATCATCAGAGGTTAGCACCCCACTAAGGAAAACAATAATATAATGACAGAAATGGTCAGTGCAGAGCTCCAGAGCTCTGCTTAGCACAGAGGAGGTGTGGGCAAGGAAGGCACTGGTGCTGAAGCAAGCAGTGCTGCTTGCCCTGTGCTCAGTGGAGATGTGTTTTAGGAGGTGGCTGTGGGGAGATGGTAAAACAGGCTGTGTGAAGCTTCAGCTGAAGACACAGGCGTCTGTTCTTCATCTGCATGAAGTTGCTAATTTTTAAAGGACTAATTAGCATATCTCTAATTTTAACTACGGAGCTGTAATTAGGACTTGCAGGAGATGTGGCAGTCGCTGCAGACTGTGCCAAAGCAAAAAGCAGGTTCCAGTTCTGCACTGGTCACCTGGAGAACAAAACCCCTCTGGCAATAGACACAAGAACCACAGCACAGTTTGCTCAGTAGGAAACTTTGAAATACAGCCTCCCTTTTCCTCCCTTTCTTAGAAAACAACTTGATTTTCTTGCAGTGAGTGCAGCATTTCCCCTGAGCGACAACAGATGGATTTGAATGAAGTCTCCACTATTACAACAATATTTCAGTCCCTCAGTTGTTTCCTCCCCTTCAGAAAACTAGTAGCTGATTTTAACCAAGGTAGTTCCTCCTTCATAGCTTTTCACAGCTCTACAATCTATTTTGCTGAATTCCTCTGGCTTATCTGCCAGTTTCTACACTGTAGTCACCTTAAACCATCTGACTCTGGCCATGCTGATCACACAGCAATAGCTGAGGAACCAGCTCACAGACTCTTTTTGTGTCTCCAGTGGCAGTAGGAGCAGGTCTGGAGGAGAGTGCTTCCAGAAATGTGCATTTTCTGCTCCTGACACACACTTGGAATATCTTCCTTAGACTCTGGCAGCACTTCTCTAGCTTGTCATTCCAGTAAGGCATTTTTTTGACTGAACTGGAATTGAAACGTGGACTCAGTTCCCAGAGGGGATAGTTTAGTCATCTGAGCATCATGTCTAAAATACCCAGACACTTCTAGTCTTGAAAGACCCACTGAGCCAGTCACTGTGTGATATACAGATACTTTCATACAGTGTTTAATTTTCACCTGAGATCTTGAAAACCAAGTAATGCACCTTCTGGTAATTGGGGGTTAAAGATTTCTGGCTTGTTTTTTTTTTTTTTTTTTTACAAAGGAATATATAGTTAATCTTTAAATATTAGAATAATAATTCTCTCCAGTCCCCTCTACATTGTTTATTGGATCACACCATGCAGCAAGAACTGCTTTTTAGGTGGCAGGCTGTCAGGGTTACATCCACTAGCAAACTGCACCTTGGTCACTCAAGATGTAGAGACAGTTTTCCACCAGCTACATTTCCTCTGACAGCTCTTGACACTGCTTGAACTTGTCCCCATAAGCAAATGCTTTTAAGTGTATATATTTGCTAAGTAATTTGTAATACTTTGGAATGAAAAATGTAATATAATATCATGATCCAGACACTAAGTGTATCCTGTTGGCTTGGGACCTGCTTCAGCTGAGGATCTGAGTTATTAATTATGCTCCTGTGGCATCCTATGACATGCTCTTCAAAACTGACTGGTAATTGAGTTCACCCCAGCCTACAGGAATTTTTATTTGTGAAGTTCTGAATTCCAAAGACTCCCTCAACTAAATGGGGCAGCCCTTTTTCCCACAGAAGACCCTGTCAACACTGTGTGATAACCAAGGGTGGTATTTCCAAATGAAGACTAGATCCTCATATACACCTAAAATCAGTCAGATACCAACCTGTCTCTAATCCCATTGCCACAATAATTCTATTAATCTCACTGTTTGATTAGAAATGACATCTTAGAAGCCAGGACAGTCCTGATGGGAGGAAATCTGTGATTGAAATTTTGATTTGATGGCCAAATTGTGGTCATTAAAAAACAAACAAACAAGAACAAAGTCCCCCCAAAAAAAACAGATGGTAAAGAAAATTCTTGGAGATATCCTAAATTCCTAAATCCTTGCAGGGAGAGGCTAAAGCCAGAGCTGTATGCCTAGCTTTGAAAAGTCACAGCCTCCTTTTCTGCCAGTTCAATGTCATGGGAACCTGCTGGAAGGCAGAGCACCTGCTGTATTTTCCCACCTTCTGGCATTACACTTTCTTTACAGCTAAGGGACTTAAGGGTCTTTTTCCTGGCTATACTGCTGACATTGCATCTCTTTTTTTGGTGCAGTCCAAGCCTTGCTACACCTTTTCCACTGTTTTGCCCCTGGAGGATGAACCTGAGATCACAGTGGCTGATGGGGGGGAGGAAGAGCTGCACAGAGGTATCTGATATTCTGGCAGAAGAATCACAACTGCTCTCATGGGATTGCTGTGTACTGAACTTGGACAAAATATCTGCATTCTATTTTTAATCCCCAAATTCCAAAACAAAGCAAAACAAGACAAAACAGAACAAAAAAACCCCCCACAACAAATCTAGTTTTGCAGCTCAGTTTTGCTTTCACCCGCGAGCTTTATCTATCTATGCTCCCCTCCATCTCTTCATAGCCCCAAGCATCATGACCTCCTTTGTTAGATTTTCTTTTCAAAATAACCTGCACTCTACAGACAGAAATTAATTATGTCAGAATCCAGTTTGACTGGATTTGACTTCTCTCTCTCCAACTACCTGACAGGAGGTTGTAGTGAGGTGGGTGCAGCCCCTGCTCTCAAGTTACTAATGACAGGAGTAGAGGAAAAGACCTGAAATTGCATCAGGGGAGGTTCAGATGAGATATTAGGAAGTTCTTTATTTAAAGAGTAGCCAGGTAATTGAATGGGCTGCCCAGGAAGGTGGTGGAGTCACTATCCCTGAAGGTATTCCAAATATGTGGAGGTATTTTAGTAGCTTTTTTAGCTCTGGTGGGATGGGGAGGTGTGTTGGGTACCTGTGTAGGAAGCATGAATCTTTTTTTTTCCCCTAAATGTTTATAACACATCAATTAGGCGAGCAACAGAGCAATACCTTTCAAAACCTTGATTTTAATTGTGTGTATCTAGACTGTGAAGCAATTAATATGGCTAGTTAAGCTTCCATGACATCTGGATTTTGCAATTGTTTTGATGTTTGACTGCCTGGCTTCACAGCAATATGCAATGAAACAACATCTAAACAAACAAACAAAAATCTGGTTTTGATATTTCCCTGGTTTTGATATATTTTTGTTTCCTTTATGTATATAGTCAAACAACATAAGCATGATAGTTTTACAACAATCTTGGTGTACAACGATTTAATCCTCTGCAATGAAAGAAAGTTGGCTGGGTGTTTATGTTTGAATCAGGAAACTGAAGAGTAAGTTTGAAACTAAACTTCACAGTTTCCTAATCACCTTTCCCTTTTACCTATTTGCTTAAAGAGAACCTGAAGAAAAAAAAAGAAAAAAATGACCTTTACTGCTATTTTTCATTTACTTTCAATTAGAAAATGCAATCCTTCCAGCCTGTAGAATTTGCTCATATTTAAAAGGATTCTAGATGTAGTCCCTTAACTGAAGAAAAAATATTACAGTTTTTAAACCAGTCTGGAGTAAAATTCCTTTTCTAGTACCTTTAGAAATCTTTAATACCAGAAGAAGATTTCCCTTGGAATCACTGCATATATTAAAGATGAGATCAATGCAAATGTTCTGTTGTGTGTCTTACCAACCATCTCAGGATGAAAGTTAAGAATTCTATTTGCCTCTGACAATATACATTTTAAATTATGCCTGAAATGAGAACATTTTTCTCTTCAAGATTAAAGATTTTCAGGTTCCTTCAGATTATTTTAGAGCATCAGAAAACATGAGAGTGAAATGAAAAACATAAATGCAACGATGCAGTAGTAGTCATACTCCTTGGGAAAGAAGCAAGTGCTACTACTGAAGCCAAGTTAAAAAGAAAAGCACAAAACAACCCAGTTCTTTGGCATTCTTTGCCAGCCATCACTCCCATTTTCTCCAGTGAGAGGCTGGAGTATGCAATTACTGCTGCCATTTGTACTCCTGTAGTGCCTGCAGGTCTCAGGCAGGGACTGGGCCCTATTGTGTATGCAGTGTACAAACACACTGAAGAGCTCCTTGTGAAACTCCACTGAAGCAACAGCTGAGCAGACTCTGAGAAACAACTGAAGAGCAGTGGAGGGTTCCTTTCCCTTGTTTGATCTCAGATTGAATTGGAGAAAAATCAGTATATATGCATTCATATTGACATCTCCAAGTCTTCTGCTTTTTTGGGGGTGCTTGTTTGTTTTAAATACATGGCAAAACCCTTAAGAAAACATTTATTTGTCTGATTTGCAGGCACGTAAAAGATGAAACCAGCCTCACCTTGAGGTCTCATAATTTCCAGTGCTTGGTATTTTGGATCACAACTCCATAAAAATCTTGTGACTGTATTGTAGATATGGACTCGTTAGATGAAATCTTCTACAGTTTAATTTTGTCTGCCTCCTTTCAATTTTAATAACTGGTAATCTTCCTAAATATACAATGTAGATTAATTGACTCTGTGGTTCAACTACAAAAAACAGAGGTGCAATCAATACCACTTACCCAATTTATTAGGCCTGCATGACATTTAGGTAATTAGAAGGCAAAACAGAAGGATCAAAAGAGAAGAATAATATATTATGAACAGTAAATGGGACACTGTTTTCTTTCTCAAGTGAAGTGGTATTAAAATAGCTTAAAAGATGTAAAAATAGAAAGTTTGGCAGATGCATTTTGCCCTGTGTGTACTGTTGAATCCCTGTGCTTCCAGGCCATGTCAAAGGTTTAATATAATTCAAGGCTCTTATTCCACCCTGAATAGGAAAACAGACACACATAAAAAGGAAAACTTTATGCTAATAAATAAGACACAAGATTCTTGCAGCCAGACAATATTCCCATTGAAGGTAAAAGTCCAAGTGTACACGTTTGGGGATTTTTGCCTTTCCCTCCAAATCCCATCTGTACCCTTAAAACATTATGATAACTCTTGGTTCAGACACGTGAGATACTGAAAACCCTTCCAGTGCCATTGGTTCTGAACATGCTGCTTTGTCATTATCCACCACTGGCATTTCCACAGACAAGTGCAGAGCTGCTGCAGGTGACTTGATGGTTTGTTGCATTGCTCTGACAGCTCCCTGTGAGACTCAGCAGCCCGTGCCTAATGCTGAAATGTAAAATACCTCTAAGTGACAAAAGAAAGAAAACCATGCCCCTTAACTGGCCTCCTTTTTCTTTTTTTTTTCTTTTGTTTTTTTTCCCACTCTTTTCTTACCATGCAGCTCACTGTACAGAGAGTTATTTTGTGCAAAATAGAACAGGGGAGTCTGATTATGTAAAACTACCTGTGGTCATAGAATGTTTAGGGCTGGAAGGGACCTCCAAAGGGCATCTAGTGCAGCCCCCCTGCAGGGAGCAGGGACACCCT
>WYEA01021957.1:339-29566 GCA_033558465.1 Alcedo atthis | reverse complement strand
TTGGGGAGGGAGAGGGTTTAAAAGAGAGCATCTGTTATTGTTCTGGAAGCTGCCCTGACCCTAAACTATGACAGTATGACAGTATCACACTGCTGTCTCAGAGTCTAAATACTTCCTTATCCTGGTTTGTCTGAGACAGAAGCATAGTCCATCCATGATCTGCAGGACATTAGCAGTTTGCAGTCATCCAGGGCAGATGACCCAGGTTAGCTCACAGGAGTAGGCCATCTCATCCCAGCCCATAAATGTCAAGCTCAGTATAAAGGGGAGCATGTGCTAAGGATGAAGGGCTTTTCTGCTTGGAGGTCTTCTGATCCTCAGGACTGTTTTCCCATTTGTTGGGGCCACCGTACATTTGCTGGGCAGAGTATAACTCTGTTTACTTTATGCTGGTATTGGTTTTTACATTTTTGAATGTAGACTTTCCTTCTTCCCTACCTGTCTAGAGGCTGCTTCCTATTCCCACACAATAGACCAGTCCAAGCCTACCTTGCTTCTATACTTCCCTCCCAAGCCCCTCCTTATTTCTTCAGTTACCCACCTGATATGTCTGCCACAAATCCTTAATGTCCTTTTTTTCAAATGTGTCTCTTCTATTCATTTTTGTCAGTGACAATTTCTGCTGGTTAATGTGGTTGCTCCAGATCTGCTTGCCTGCCTCTCCAAGGGAACGGTAGCTACAGCATATCCTGCAGATGTGCAAACAGCTGGATGCAGGGAGCACTTGCCCAAATTATTCCCCTAGATGAACCAAAGACCAAAAATAAAAATGTGTCTAGGGAAGACTTGACCTATGCTAGTCCTATTGTTTTTTATTTCTGCTAAGAGAATAATAACTTCATTTTGTTTTTTTTTTATTTTTTTTTTACTCCATGTTGTATTTGCTAAAAAAATGAAGGGACTTGAGGAGAGGAGGCTAAACCAATTGGGCATTTGGACCAAGTCTGTGAAAAGATCTTAGAATTTTGAAAGAGTTAACTTTAGTCACAGCTAAAGATTGACCTGATTTTTCAATAGGACTTAAATACTGAAAAATACTGATTTAAAAGCTGAATTTGCTGAGAACAAGAAAAATAGGAGCATCTTTTCAGAGTGATTAAATAATTCCAAACTGTAAGAGGTCAGTTTGGAAAGAATTAAAGAAGATAGGCTGGAGCCAGCATAAACTACCCTGCTTAAAATCTGCTTTAAAATACTGTTTTGTGTTGAATCTTATTTGGGGCTATATAAAAATGAATAACTGTCTCCCTTTTTTTATGTTACACTACAGTGAGAAATGCTAGAGGTTGACGTGCGCATTTTGAATGGAGAAAGCCCTATTTTTGTATGATACAGAAAGAAAGAGACAATCATTGAAAAGGAGAATGTGCAACTTCTAAAGAAAAGAACAGAGAGGAAAGAAGTATGAGGGGAAAGGATATATCCTGTCAGCAAAAAGGAAGCCTTAGTAATATGTATTTGTTTTATGGTGATATGTTTTATGAATGACTTTTTAAACACTGTTTGGGCTTGTTTAAACACCAGTTTTATACAGATTTAACTAAATCGGTTTACAAAACAATTGAATTAAGCCAGGCAATCTCTTAGAACACAGACACCTGTATCATAACTGTTTATATTGGCTTAGCTTGTGTCAGTAAATCATCCTTCCTTTGCTGCCCAGCTTCTTCCAAGAGCAGCTGTTTTGATTTCATTGCAGGTGGTTTTGCCTTCCTTTCTTCCTCTGGAATTTGACCCCATTGCCTTGCATCAGAAGAGTGGTGAGCTGGCAGAAGGACAGGATGAAGGCCAGCCCATCTCCCTGGTGGGCTTTTCAGAAGATGGACTCTGAGGATGAAAAAGAGGCAGAGAGGAAGGCAGTGGCTTTGCATACGCAATGCCTGCATCAGATCAGAGATGCAGCTTGCAGCTGGCTACAGTGGAGTTCTGGCTCTCCCAACAGCCATTTTAGTTGCAGAAGCTCAGACCCAAGTAAAAAAAAAAAAAAAAAGTTGAGGATTTTTTCATAAAGTAAAAAAAATGCACATGAAGGCAGCACTTTTTCATGTTTTGTTCCCATACTAGCTAATTGCTCTCTGCCCCAAAACATGGTTTGTTGTTTTGTTGTTTGGGTTTTTTTTTTTCTCATTTCACAATGATGTTTAGATACAGATGTCTTTGACTCACAAAGGAACAGGAATCCTTGCTGTCTTCTGCAGCACAGTACCTGGAGGAATACCAAGCATCAAGTTCCCCTTTCAAACCAATCTCTGTTGGTCGACATCTCTGATATTTTTTCACCTTCCTGTGGTTTAATTGTTGCTGGTATCCATATGTTTGCAGGCAGCATTTCAACCATGACTTGTCTGATGAGCAAGGGAGAGAGAAAGTGGCCACAGTCCATGGTGGAGACAGGTGGTTCCCAGCACCTGCCTGCGAAGTCAGCTGCCTTGCACTCGGTGTGTCTTCTTGATGCATCAGTTGAGGGTTCTGTGTGTATCTGAAAATCTGCAGGTAGAAAAAGAGGGACTGGAGCTTTTCTGCAGTATGGCAAGTGTACCCATTAAAAACCACATATATGGGTCTTTGATGAGAAAGGAGGAATATGCTGTGCCCCTACCCAGCGTCTGGGTAATGTTATTTTTGCAGCATTAATTTTGTAGTGACCTGTTGTATGTGGCCCCAGGAGTGCAGAAATGGTGTCCCAGACTTGGCTTGGGTGAAACTGCCCCCTTGGGACTCGGTGGGACCCTGGAGTGGGCACGGGGGAGAGTGACCCTCCCAGGCCTCTCATGTGGGAGAGCAGCCCGTCAAGCAAGCAGCAGAGGTGCCGCCCACCCTTCCGGCAGAGCCCACCAGGGTCAGACAGAAGACACCTGAGGTAGCGAGGAGCAGGGGCGAGCACGCATAAGACCTGTCCTGGCACCTCACACTGGGACAAGAGCTGTGTGGGCTGGGGGCTGCCCTCACGGCCGCAGCGGAGATCTCGGGCCACGCAGCGCGGCACCGGACGCCACCTAGCGGGCAGCGGCGGCTGCCAGCCCGCCCCGGCAGAGGGGGAGCGGAGCCGGGCCGCGGCCACGGGGGCTGCCGGCGCCCCACGCTGCTCCTCCCCGCCGAGTCTGTGTCCGCGGGGCCCCGCACCCGTCGACCCCTTGATGCTCCCCTTGCCTAGCGGCGCAGCCACCGTCCTGTTATTAATTTCTGCTTCACACTTCTCACTTCTCCTTGCCACTGCAGCCATCCAAGATGCTCGCTCTCACTAGGACACCTTTCCCAATCTGGTACATATCAAGCTAAATGAGCCATAATTAGGAATAATTATGACATGACATGGTCTGGAATGAGAAGCAGATGGGGCTTCCCCTAGGATCCACCAGGTTGGATTTCAGGAAGGAGGGAACAGGGACAGAGAGGGGACATGGCATTCTTTCATTATTTCCTACCTATTGTCACCTCTGCTGGCAGGGGCTGGAGACAATGCCCTGGACAGCAACGAACTGCAGTGAGACCATTGTATGAGGTCTGTGCTGTGAGATACCTGTCTTGGTCACTGTGGCTACTCTATATTGGCTGTACAAGATACTAATTCTGTTTTAGAAGAGCAAAGTGGCACTTGTGTTTGGCTTCATGTTCTATCCCACTGGCTCTTCCTTCTATGCAACACTGGTCCTCATTTAACAGCACCCATCCTTTCTGCCCTTTCTGAAGGACACTCAGCTATTTTGTGTTGTATGGTAGGCTGTGCATAGGTAGCGATGCTAGAGAGGTGCTAGGAACCACTTGGAAGAGGAATATTTAATGGAAAGCTGAGTCTTTGGCTCTTCTGCAAAGATGCTCCTTAGAAAAACTGTGACAGGCCTTTGCTTCTGATATTTCTGGTGCATTTATTTGCCTTGGTACACAGTACAGGAAGCAACATGGGTTTTAACTGGAGATGTGTGATGCAGTGGATCCACATGGCTGTGTTGTGGAAGGATAAGGATAGGAGTTATCATGTGAGCATCCATTTCTCATTAAAAACTGATGCCATCCACAAGAAAATCCATAACTAAGGAAACCTATAACCACTCTATTTTCCTGTTACAATAATGCAAGATGTTGGAAGGCTTTATTGCTAGCATTTTTTCACTTTTGTGTATCTGGGTACATCCCTCTGGGAAGAGACCAAAAACCTTATCACATAGGAGGTGGTGATAGTATGGGGTAGACTTCAAGGCCAACTAAAGCATTTGCATTTATGTGCCTCTTCATCTATCTTGCTGTCTGGAGGCACAGACAGGAAGCAAGAGGCCAGACTAGAGCATGTCTCAGATCAGGTTGTTAGGACTTGGGACAGGTAGCAATACAGGAGCAGTGTGCTACTCTCACTTTCACCTGACTGCTAACTTTTGTCTCACTAGCCATGCCTCTGATGCAGTCCCTAACATGCAGATCAAGTGGTTTTCTTTCATCCCTTGCTACACAATGTTCGCTGCAGGGAGAGCATCCAGGTGGAGTAATGACTTCTCTTTCCTCATAGATAAATCCTGCCTGTTGCTGAGATGCATTCTGCACTTAGTCTTTCAAGAAACCATTCAAGATGATCCTGTCTCCAGTTAACAAAATAATATATTTGCTGTTGACAGCAAAAAGACTTGTTTTGGTTTGCTGTTTGGTTGTTTTTGTGTGTATGTGTGTTTATTCGTTGCTTGTTTGGTTTGGAGTTTTTATGGTTTTATTTGTTTGTTTATTTGCTTTTTGTGTGTATGTTTTAGAAGAATAAAGCAAAGCTAAATTTTCTTAAGACCATTACAGGAGCTGGATAGGTGCACCCAGGAGTACTCAGGATCTGCAAGCCACTTCTTTTTGGACATACAGTCATTCCTTGTCTGTTTCTGTTTTTTAACTAGTGTTGCTCATGACATCACCAACTTTGAATTCACCTTGCTGACCACTACTCTCACCATCTTGGGGTGGATTATGTCTTCTTGCTTGTTGCAAGGTTTCTGCCGTATTTTATATGTAAATGGACTGCCAGATTCAACAGTGGTTTTGCAGAGTAATTAATCCTAAGAAGCTGCCTCTACAGCCAGCGCTATCACAGTGCAGGTTTTTAGCTTCCTGGAGCTTGGAAGCTCTGTCTTTGCCAAAGTCAGTGGCTTCTTGAACATTTTTTCTGGTCAGTGGAAATGGAGTATTTATTACTTTTCCTCTGCAGGGAATTTTCAAAATGAAACTGAAGAATCACTTCTGGAAAATCAGTCTTGTAATCTCAGATTTCTTTAAAAGTGCCACACTTTAACATCTTTTCATGACAGAACAGTCTATTATTCTTATTTCATTTTCAAAATTACTAGAGGGAGGGTTTATCTTTGTATCTCCTGAAACCCCTTTTCTAGAATAGCTGCTTCTGTTTCTTTTATAGCAAAATATTTTAACACACTGATAGAAAGGGAGGGTGGGTTCATCTCATTCAATTTTGCTCATTAAAATGTTAAGCATTTAAAGCACAGCTTGTTGTTTAAGGTATTTTCACAGTCTGGAAGAGAAATATGAACCAACAGCATAGTCTAGTGAGGTTGTGCTGTAGCTTGAGCAAGAGATATGCCTCCGTTTCACAGACCATTGAGCAAGTTGTACTGTCATCTTCTTGTTTGTTTTGTGATCAGACCCACTGAATTGCCCTCTGGATGTTTCTGTTTCCCCCCTTTTTGATATAGAAGGAACCCAAATGATTGGTTTCACCCAGATGCCTAATAGTTAGATAGCTAAAATTAGCATAATGAATGTTACCCCAAAGGCCTCATTCAAATTTGATAATGGGAATTAGGTATTTATATCATTTGGACATTTTCAAAAATGTCCTCCCTGGTAAATGCAATCATCAGTACCCTCCATACCCCTTGAGTATGCATAACTGAAGATTGGCTACTTCAGGAGATATTGCTTGGCTTCTTGGAGAGATATTGCTCAGCTTCTTGGAGAGATATTGCTCATGAGGATAATGCTGTTGTTTGCTTATATACTGTGACACATACTGTGTTCACACACACGGATTGTGCCCCCCTTGGGCATACTAAATAGCACTTTGTCTGTGATGGCATCTTTCATCATGTCCAGTTTTAAAAACAATCTTTATCAGCAAGACAAACTGAGGAACATTTTATGCTAGAATTATTCTAAGAATAGAAATCTGCTGGATATCTGTGCAAGATGCCTCCTGGGTTTATTGTCTTGTGGGCTCTTGGATCCTTTCTTGAAAGTGTAGGTAGACACTCTCTTTGAAGCAGATCAAGCTGGGAGACTCCTCTGCCAGCTGTTTCATGTAGCCCCATAGGATATAGACTTATAGCCATATATGTACCTTGAACTTGCCTGGTGCTGGGTTTTGGTAAGCTTTCCAGCTGAGTTTACTAAAGCTTATAGTAACTGAGACAGAGTCAGAACAAACCATTTGAATGGTGGTTATGGAATGGAAATAAACTTGCTTCCCCTGGACTTCTGGACACCTAAAGGTCAGCATCTCTAATTTAGATACCAAATCAGATTTAGAAAAGGTACATATGCCTAAGGTTTGCTTCTTCATCCATAGATGGCCCAAGGTCAGGTAGTTAAAGAAGGCTGATGGGGAGACATCTATCTTTCTTAGAAACTGTTCATTGTTTTGTTTTGGTTTTAATAAATGCTTTGATGTCATCTACTCTCATCAGCTCTAGTTTGAAAAACCCAGCTTGGCATAAGCAAGCATTTATTCTAGTTCATTTTTTTTCTGGCTGGTGGTTGCTTCTAACACGGAGGGGTGACATGGCAGCTCAGTCCAGATGATAGGAATCATTGTCAGGTGTTTTCTCAGTTTATACACTTCAGTCTGGCCCTGATGAACAACAGATAATGCAGACTACCTCCCTTTTCTCTGTCTTCTCCACATTTTGGCACACAGTATTCACTGTTTGATGATCAGATATTGTAGAGATTCCTGGTTTACTGACTGTCTCAAAGTGGTTTTGTTCTATTTTCATCATCCTTAGTTGGTAGGATGTGCACCAGTTAGGATATCTGCTGTTCAACGTAGGGCTGAATTTCACCTTGAGACCTCAGTTCTGTCAAGAGTTTAAAGATTAAATGCCACCTCTCTAAGTGAGTGTCAGAATCACCACAAAAATTACTGGAGAGGTAAGAGACATAATCCCTTAGGAGTATCTCATTGATCCTCTCATGGTTCCCAGGCAGCATCTAGTCCTGAATGCATGACTGTCCATTTCTTCAGATCAGTTGATTTAGTTACACATCCCTTGGGCTTGTCAGGGGGGAAATTTGTATCCTTGGAAAGAAGCAAATGTCAAATAAAAGCTACTCCAAACCATATCAAACAGCATTATTCATTGCAGTAAAGTGCAGATGTTGCCTGAGACTGTAAAGCAGCTATTTCTGTTGGTCCTGCTGCAGCCAGCCCCACTCCACTGTCTCTAGTGGAACACTGCATATTATGTGGATTGTTTTTTGGTTCTGGCATCCAGCATGGCGTCTAAAAGCTGCTGTGCTGGAGAAATATAATTCATTGCTTTCATCCAGATTCAGAGGCTCTAGGATCATTCTCCCTCCTCTCCTACGTGTGTCTATGTGGAACATCCTTGAGAATTTTTGACAGTTGTCCTTCATATTGCATGATTTATGCTCTCCGAAGGAAACATTCTCTTTTCCCTTGCAGTAGCATTCATGGTCATTTCCCTTCCCCCACAACAAAACAAGACAAGAAAACCCCAAACAAAACCAACCAACCAACCAACCAAAAAATAAAAAATAAAAAAAAAAAATCCCCAAACACACACACAGAATAGAACCAAAAACTCCGGATAATATTTTTTTCATAGGAAGAAATACAATGAATGGGGATATTTTCCCAGTATTTTATCATACACAGGCGTTTTGGTATGAATTGAAGAGTTAACTTCAGCTGATCATTTTTCACACATACCCGGAGCCCTCTGGTGGTCACTGAAGATTTAAAATTTCTGTTTCTTTGATATTTATCCAAGTGTATATGGCCATGTGTAATACTAATTTTATGTCTGAGTTTTTTGAGGGGGAAGTTTGCAAATACTGTGTAACATTTTTTTTCATTCTTTTTTCCCACACACATTCACCAGTTCTGTCGATTAAAAATGGTATTGTTCTGTTACCTAGTAATAGGTACTTGGAAAATTGGTTTGGCCTGAGAAGTGCCATATTTACTCTGCGGGCAATGGAAGCTGTTGCTGTGCAGTTAAAGAAAATTCAGGGAGTGTTTTGAAGTTGGAATTAATTTCAAATTGGCATGTACTGAAACTTTGACATTGCCATAGCATTTCCTTTTAAAACTCAAGCTTAGAATCCAATTACTTGCCTTCCAAGGGTAACTGATTGTGTGGAGAACAGGGAAAGGGGTGGAGGAAGCGGGGAGGATGGACATATGAAGAGTCAACATAGAGTAATGCTGAACTTTCTAGATGTCAGCCTTCAGTCTTCTCTACTTAAGCACTTTAGCTGAAACATCATCGTTGGCTGGTTACCCCAGACAGTTAAAAACATAAGATTGGTCATGCTTGGTTAGACCAGAGGGACATCTCTTCTGGTGTCATGCCTCCAAGAGACATCATGATCAAAAAGAAGTTATCCCAGGTTAGACTTACATCTTGCACTCCCTCTAATATCAAGCTATGGAGCAGCTCTCTGTCTGGATCTAAAAAACCAAACCTTCCTCTTTATGCTGTTGTCTGACTTTGACCCACCCACTATCTACAGGACACAATGGAGATAATCTCTGAAGTTCTGTCTAGACAACAGGAGACACTCTCCTTCAAGAAATCACAGGATAGAGTAAAATACAATTGAAACATTCTCCTCAAGATGTCTGTCCTACAGAGGTCCTCATCTGTGTGTTCCTGGGACATCCCAGCACAGACCAATACAGGACTTCTGGAAGAAATCACCTCCTTCTGAATGAGTGGGACTATGAATTGTGTGCTGGGCTGGTCAGTGTAAGGCTGCTAGCAGGGGAAATCCATCCAGGACACTGATATATTTTGTTTTTTTGCCAGATGCCCCTTGGGAGGAAAGGGCAAGGGTCAGCTTGGAGGGAGGGAAGGAAGGAGACTGATTTATAGCAGGAAAAGACTAATTACTGCTTGAGAGGGTACATGTGATCTTCTTAGTATTCAACATGCAGTATGCTTTTGCGTGTGTATTTATGTGATGCACACCCAGGGGAGGTTAAAAACCTATTCCCATAAGGGTCAGATAAACCTATGCCTTTTAACCTCTGGGGTCAAGGCAGAACATGTAGTCCCCTGGGGGTGCTGGCAGTGAGCTCATTGCTTGGTAGTTGCAGGACAGATTATGAATGATGTGATGTGTCCAAGGCCATCCAAGGAGCAGCCAGAGGGGAGACCTGTTACAGAGCTTGGACTAACCCAATGCTGCTGGTCCTTCCATCATGCTGAGAACTGGAGCAGATTTGGATTGCTTGCTTTCTGGGTAGGCACCACCCCAATTTGATTAATAAAATACTGCCTATTCGCTCAGAAGTGGGTAAAAGAATTATTGTGGTCACTTAAGAAGCAGCTGTAGGGACAGAGAATTTGTATAAATTTTTTAATTACATGGGTTGAAGTCTTTATCTTGTTTCTTAGCTGGGTGTGGAAGCTGTAGGGGTCAAGAGGAGGTCTGGGAGCCAGGTTCTTCTCAGATCACTGTCCTGATTGTACTCTAAGCAATCGCTCAGACACATTTCTCTCATGCATTGAATAGCAATAATAGCAGTTCCCTGCCCTTCCTACTGCTGAGAAATTTAACAGTTAATCAATCTGAAGATGGTATGATATTGCAAGCCAAGCAGATCTGGCCCTGATCTACCTTTGATGGAGAGATATGGGTGATACAGCAGATGACATTTAGGATCCTGTCTGTAACATAGTGCAGAGATGATGGCCCTTCTATGGTCAACTAATTTTCATCAAGCAAGAAAACCTTAGTTTCCTTCTTATTGTAGGCTTATTAACATCTTCACAATTATATGTCTTGGTTTGAACTGATGACCTTGCTGTTCTTTAGTCTCTTAAGCCAGCACTGATACCTGCTAAGAAAAGATTCTGTTTATTCCCCATCTCAGAAAGAATAAAAATAAAATCTGTACAGAACAAAGAACCTTGAAGCGCTAAAGAGCAGTAGGAAGCCAAATCCAACCATTAGACAGCATGAGAGCTTTGAAAGCCTGAATTAAATAGCCAAATTGCTGAATGACCCTCCTGAAGAGAAGTCACCTTTCACTCAGAGGTGCAGACTTGTCCTCCTTAGTGCATGCATGTGCATGTGAGGGAGGCAGGCTTGGAGAGAGAGGAACAAGGCTGGTATAGCACTGCAGACTCCTATCAGGAGCAGAGTGCACTGAGTTTAGCAGTTTGCTGCAGATGAGAATGTCTGTGCTGGCTTATGAGGTGCAGAGATCTAAGTCCTCTAGCAGGTAACTAGCTTACTCAACTGTCCATTCCCTGTTATATTTTCTTAGATAGAACCTGTTTATTCTCCCCCATCCTGGTCATCTTTTAGATTTCTGGAGTGACAAGGGATTCTGGAGGAAGGAAAAGATATTTTGCTCCAGAGAAAGAATAGGAATGTATTGTTGCTTTTGAGCATTGTTAAAAGAAAAAAAAAATAAATTGTTCACAACTCTCTGTTCAGTCTTGGGATCCTCTATGTGGAATTAGGATCTTGTATACCACCAAGTTTTTCCATGGGAGTATGAAGAATACTGTAATTTACATCCTAAAGACAAATGGCCTTGTATTTGGAGATTGTAGACTCATCTCCAGAACATATATTCCTTTTCCGTGAACTGAAACCGCAGGATTCAACTCAAAAAAATACTCCATTCCCTTCCCCTCTTTCCCCATAGTCAGACATTATTTCCCTCACACCTGCTGTATACCTACCTCTAAAGTGATCTCTGTTTCTCTTGGCTCTTCTCTCTTCTTCCAGCTGCTGTGCATAGGACAGCTGAGAGCTTCTGGAACTACTGTAGTGATGCCAGCCCAGCTCCCACCAGGCAGGCAAAGCCTCTCTTTGTGAAATGAACTATGCAATAGCCTTAAGCCATTACACTGTGGCTGTTACTCTTATTTTGTGATGCTGAGGTCAACACTCACTGTTTACACATATGTAGCTCTGTAGGTCAATCAGCCCAGGAGGAACTTATCCATTAATGTTATTGGGAATGAGGGAAAAGTAGTGCTTTCACATGAAGGACTCAGTGGTCTGCTTCCCTCCTGATAAAGCACCGATTTGGGATAGAGGTGGGAAGGGCTCTCTTCCATCTCAGCAGTGACAGCATAAGAATTTGCTCTTTTAGGATAGTTGCTTTCTTGATGTTTTTCTAACAAAGCTCTTAATTGCTTTTACTGATGCAATAATTGATCTGGCAGCACAACCTGAGATTCTACTAAGCATTTCCAATGGGCTCAGATTAAATAGCATACAATTAATTCAGCTGTGAAAACACCTCCCTGGAATGATCTTTTAGATGAGATCAGGATATAGGCTACCTCTGGCTTGTCTGTAGGAAAGGGGAGCATCCCACAGGACATTGTTTAAGGATAACCTTCCTGAAGGGATACTTTTTGCTTAATCCCTGCCACTTAGAAGCTGTTTTTTATGTGCTATGACAAAAACAAAGCTCCTAAAATTTCCCATCTGTTGTGGTTTAACGGTGAACAGACTGTGTGGGGTGGACAGGTGTTGACCCTGGGACCCTGAGGAATCAGAGGGCTGTTATTCCCCTCCCTTCCCTGCCACACTCCACATAACAAGGAGACAGGAAAGTGGGGGTGTGTGTGGAAGGGTGGTTCTGTCTCTTCCTTCCATAGCTCAGGGAGCTGCAACCACATCTCTGCAGGACTAGCCCTAACTCCATGTGCATTACACAATCCCTCACCATCTGAGACTGGGTTTTGTATAGAGTTCTATATCCTTCTTCCCTTAATATTCTTTTTTTTTTCTGTTTTTCTCCTGTTATTAATTAAATTTGTTATAGTCTTAACTTCCAATCTTGGGTGAGGTATTTTTTCCTTTTTCCTCACTCCCTTTTTTACCCTGCCCTGGGAAGGTAAAGGGTGCTAATCGACAGAAATCCTATTCTCTGTTTCTAGAGGAGCCCTAAACAGAGACACCACACCATCTATTGCAAGATGCATGAATCCTGCTCCATATTTTGCTAAATTCTTAGCCTGAATGACATCTTCTAACAATAAGTTCCACAAGTTATTTAGATGCCATGTGAAAAACATTCCACTGTACCTGCCTGTGTTATAATTGAATGGCCTTCTATTTCCTGAACAAGGCATTAATTTTGCCATCTTCTTCCTTTGATATTTTTATCTATTGCAGCCCTCATTTATTGCCTCTTGGAACCAAGCAAAGCCAGTCATTCTCATATCTCTTTATGCCACCGGCTTTCTACTCCTCTGGGGTTTTGCCCCTCTGTTTCTGATTCTGCTTCTGTGATGTTTTGTCTTGATATCCTTTCTTGATAACTAACTGAAGTTAGAAGCAAAATGAGTGGATGGCTTTGTTAGTGCCTGGGTTTCACTTCAAAAGCTCAGAGGGAAAGTGATGTTTCAAATGAAGGTGCATCACAGTTTTATCTTTTGTATTTTCTATCCTATTATGTACATTTAAGATCAGTACAACTGCCTATGCAAGTTACTGATGCTACCAGGTATTCTGGTTATTCTATACTCTTAGAGGAAGGCATGTCTAAGTGCTGTGATAACTTTAATTGCTTGTCAAGACATTTGCAAAAATTTAATAGTAGCTGCTGCTTGCCACCCAGAATGTGCACTCAGGTTCTCTAGGATGAATTACACTGGAAGAAGTGAATTTGCCGTCCTTATCAAAATTGCAGCTTGCATTACCTTCCATGCAGATAATGATTTCAACTCAGGTGATTTTTATGTTTTAGCCCTGAAGTCCTTCATGCTCTCCAAAGAGTTAAATTAATCACATGCTTGGCATTAGCCTCAGACATTTTTTTAAAGGATGAAAAATGGTATTAAGTGTTGTTAGCTTCTTCTTAAAGGATAGCACTCTTCATTGTGGATACCTAGGTCTATGTTTAATTGAGGGAGAAAATGCTTGAAAAGGTATGGATGGCTTCAGCTCTGTGATGTCTGTGATACAGAAGAATGAATCACCAGGGTGGAAGAATTGCTTGCTTTCTTTTCCTTCAGTAGTCCCAGAGTGGTGTCAGGCTGGAACCTGCAAATTTATAGCTTCAAATGAGCTCTGGATATACAGATGCCATGTGGATTCCCACTCACTTCCAGGTCACACTGTAGGCTTAGCATGCTATTTGCAAGCTGCTGTAGATATGGGGCCATGGCCATCATGAGTTCTGAGCTTATTTTTATGCCCTCTTCCTTGCTTCTAAAAAACTTCAGGTCTCTTTTCTGGCCAGAAATTCATTAATCACTGGGAGACCTAAACCACTGTCTCCCTATCAAATTTGGAGTAAGTAAATAGTAAAAGTGGTGATGAAGACAAAGACAGTAATAAAGTTCTTCTGGAAACAGTGAAACCAGAGTCTCATGGACAATGATTGATGTGCCTATGAATTGATGTGGGTGGGTAGAAGACTGCTGAGCTCATGATCTGTCAAACTGACCAGAATTGCTTCATTGTCTCTTCTTACTCTCCTCCTAGTTGGTATCCATCTGTTGTCTCTTGTCTTAGCATATTAATTCAAGCTTGTAATTGTGTCCCATCATCAAAGGGGAAAAAAAAAGGCTTTTCAAATTAATGGGTGTTGGAATTTAACCCCATCCATAAAACACTCCAATCATCTTGCTATCCCTCAGTTGTGCTCTCCAGTCACACTTCTGGCTTTGCTGCTCTGCCAGACAGAAACACCTCCCTGCATTTCTCCCTTCACTTGTCCATACTTCTAGCACTCTGCTCCTGTCCTTCTGGCCCACGTGACTCATGTCACTGGCGGTGCACTACCTTGAAGACACCTAAACAAAGCTGGAACCTCAGGGGTCTGTGATGTGTTTTTTGTTCATGGTGGTCCCCATGAATTGTTGATGTGCTCCTGTTAAAGGGATAATGGCAAAGAAGGGTTTTCTTTTACACAGTACCTGGACATCTACTGTTTTCCTGCCCTTCTCTCTTGATAGGCTTCTCCCCATTCAGCCTCATGACCTCCCACAACCCATGCAATATCTTCCCTCCTGGGAGCCTCCCAGGTGTCTTGCCTCTGAGACAAGTGCTCCACCTGAAGACACTCTCCTTTGTCACTTGGAGGTTTTCTGGGGGAAGGAGATGGTGACCTTTTTTTTATCTAGGGTTGGTGGAGTTAACCTATCATGTCAGTGACTTCCTCATCAATGCAACTCTCCAGGATGGCTTTCACAGTGCTGAGGAAGAGGAGTGCACAAGGTGGAGTGGGCAGTTGTCCCTCTGTCACTCTTATCTTGAGGACTTCAGTGACTGCTTTCCCTCAAGGCACCATGCTTTCATAGAGAACTGGGTGACTTGCTTGTTTTGTGAGGGCTTTAAGTCACATTGTGTAGAGATTCTTGTGTGCTGAATAGAGGCATGAGAGGATGAAGGTGCTGGCTCTAGGAGACTTGGTGGGTTAAGAAGCTTCAGGAAGTACCCTGATGCTTGAGTCGTTTGGACTAAATGTACCCCATGAGTCCTAGAAGGATGTGAGACTCCTGAGATCCCTTACTTCTCATTGCTTCTAGCTGGAAGTCCTCAGTGGACTTTTTGGTTTAGTCAAAATTTGCAGTGTTGCAATTGGGCCTCAGAAATGCTGCTGGGGGATGTGTTGTGGCAGAGTAGACCTCTTCTCAGGTATCAGTTTCCTGAATGGCTTATGCTTGTACTTAGTTCAGTCATTACATTGACAGGAACACTAGACTGATTTATGAAAGCTCTTAGAGCTGTGTTTGAGCACTTTAAATGAGACTTTCATACCTCACAGAATTATTGTGAAGGGAAAATAATAATTCAGGGTATATTTAATTCTATGGGGAAACAGTACTGGGACGGCGTTGGGCAGGAAAATTAACACAAGATACAAAGAGTATTTTTGAGGCACTTAGATGCTGGAAGAGTTTCTGTAAAAAAAAAATCTGGAATAATGGTTTGGTTTGTGGCTTTCACTGCTAATTGTCACAGGGAATTGTCTTTGCATTGGAAGACGGCACCAAGGTAACTGTTCAGTATAGAATATGGAGAATGTCTTTACTTGTAAAAGACCCAGAAGAGTTCATTGTGAGAGGTGAGTGGCAATTAGGGTTATAGTTTCAAGCAGTAGATGTCAAAGTTCTGATACTGTTATTGCTTTCAACATGCTCCCCAAGGATGGACAAGAGTGGACACTGGCCTGAGTGAGTACTGCTAATGCAGAAATTGGTTAACACTATTACAGATAAAGGTAGGATAAAAACTGGGCTAGGCAATGGCTGCACTGATACCAGGAGTCTGTCAGGGCAAGGGTGAATGTCTTACACGTAGTCCCAGAGCTATTAGGATCTCTTTGCCCAGACTTGTTCCCAGGCAGCTGAGCTATCCCTAAACTTGGCATGATCCTGTGGTGTACCTTATCCTAACGCCCTCCTTCTCAAATAGTTTTCAGTCTTACAGTGCTTATATCAGGCCAATGTCTTGCTCTTCAGGATCCAGAGATACACCAGAACTGTCACATCCTGATGCCTGTGTATGTTGCTGTTGGGAACAAACTGAAAGAGGAGCTTGAAGGGATAGTTGGATCATAGAATCATTCAGGTTGGAACAGACCCTAGGGATCATCAAGTTCAACCATTTACCCTACTTTACAAAGTTAATCCCTAAACCAAGTCTCTCAAAACCCCATCCAAATGACCCTTAAACACATCCAGGGATGGCAACTCAATCACCTCCCTGGGCAGCCTACTCCAGTCTCCAAAAGCGATGTAGAACTGTAAAGGCAAGATGACCCTAAAATAGCAGGTAAGCACTTTATCAAGGTCTGTGGTTCTGTATGGTCATAATCAATCTTATTAGTACATCTTAATTTTGAATTAAAAAAATTAAACTGAGGTGGAACTGGAAAAAGAATTAAATTAAGCTTGAGGATGCAAAAATAGTTTAGAAATGGCTGAGTCTGAATTTTGTGTCAAGTACAAAGTACTCTATCTCATTTGTTTATTCTTCCTTCTACCCATCTGACAACTACTGAGCTGACAACTGTGTTGTTTTTTAAAAAAAGCTAAAGGAGAAGCAAGTGCTGTGGACAAGACACACAGACACGTGGCTTGCTGACACATCTTAGGCAGGTGCATGGTCTGACATGCCCATAGGTTGGCTGACCACAGGCACAGCAGGACATTTCCTAGGAAGGCAGGCTGCTCAGAGTGGCAAAATGTCAGGCTCTGCCACTGCAGGAGGACACTGGTACCAGCCACTTGTGCAGTAAGCACTGGCACTATCTGCTTCCTTGCACTGTAGGCATAGGTGGGTAGCCTGGATGGTGTGTCTGCCAGGAGCAAGTCTGATGGTATTTAGTCCTTCTGACTCCTTGGGTGGGGTTGGTCCCAGCACCAACTGTTGCTACCCTGCCCCAACACAATGGCAGATCCCACATGATCAGCTGCTTGGATGTAATGCTTTTGTTGCTGTCACATGGATCTGATTTCCTGACAGGGAAGAGATGTTTTCTGTTTAAAATAACAGTATTTCCAGGGTCTTGTCACAGGATATATACAAAACCTTTTTTCCTGGTTGTCAACACTAAAATTTTGCCAGTGCTGCTGGGCATTTTTGAACTAGCTCTGAACCTGTTTTCACAAGCACACACATGCATGTCTGTACTTATGCAACATCCATTAACAGGAAAGAACACTCAGTATAAACACATACACACACAGAGCCATATGGACACATGCTCATTAATTGAAACCAGACCCATATACTGAATCTCTTTGTTAGCATCCAAATCCTGGCCAATCTGCCAGTACTTATGAGATGCAAGACTGGAACACTTCCATTGTCTGTCACTTAAAAGCTGAAAATTATTTTGCTGGCCCCTAGCCCTTGCTCCCAATTTTTTTGAGAAATAGTGTTTTGTCTGAATGCACATGTGGATATATTTATATTTCGTGCAGTATTTTACAGGTAAGCTATAGCTGATGCTTACTCCTATGTGGATAGTTCAAGGCATAGAAATAACTTCAGTTGTCAGATCCAGCTTAAGTGGACAGAAACACAGTTTGTTCCCCAGGAGGAACATAATCTTTTAAGTATTCTCTGCACACTGGAAAACAAAAAGACTTATTTTGAGGAACAAAATCAAATACCTAGGAAATATCACTATTAGGTTTGTTGTGAACCTGAATTAATTGCTTTGCTGTCCCAAACCATTCATCAATCTTTAATACAACAGCACATGGTATTTCACCACAGGACCATGCCTCACTGAGCAGGCACAGTGGGAGCAGCTTTGAGGAGAGGTCAGAGCTTGGTAGCAGTAAGGACTGCAGAGTGCAAAGCCTTTGCCTCCTTTGCTTTAGTTACTACAGATATTGGAAAGTTGAAAGAGAATGAGATGGAAGTCCCCAGGCTGGACACAAAGGTATCTTCACATTAAGGCTGTTAAGCTCTCTCAGGGCAAGTCAGAAGCAGTGCCTGACTTTGCCACAGCTTTCTGTGTGATGTTGTGAGAGGCAGTCAGATTGCTGTAGCCATTTGCTGAGTTTGCATGTACCACTTTACCCTCTCATCAAATGAAGGAACAATTTTATGTGGCCACACATAAAGGTATCTTAGATCTTCTCTCTAGTGTTTGAGGTCTGGTCATGTGAGCAGATCCCTGTATTCTACACAGTGCTCTGTGGGCAGAAGATGCAGACAGGTCTGGTGTCACGAATACATGTATCTCCTGGTCATGATTTGGATATGTAAAATTCTTCCCTGGAAATCAGGGCTCCAGCAGCCTCTGTGATGAGCACTGCCCAACCTTCAAACACACCACACTAGCTTTTCTTGAGATTTTTCTAAAAGTTTTGGCCTGCCTATCTCTGACAAAAGAGCCTTTCTTTGGAGGGGGCAGGAAACAGCAGTGACAAAGAGTGGAGTGAGCAAACCAAGTCTAGTAGAATTTTTACCTGGTGAAGGAGAGCATCCTAAGCATGGGGACGTGGGAAAGGTGCACCAGCTGGCAGCAAAAGCTTCCTTGCAAACATTTTAAGTCATCGTGTTGAATCCATGCTCTGTATCAATGTTGCAGACCATAATTTTCCTGAGGACTGAGTATTTTAAAAGACACTATATGTATTTGATCTGTCTTCACTCTAAAAGCCCATCAGGATGATTTGCCAGAGATTTACTGTGCCTGTACTGGGGGGAGGGAAAGCAAATCATTAAGCCTTGAATACAGCCTGCCATCTGGATGGGCTCAATGCGCAAGAAGGCGTAAAGTTGGGATGCAAATGTGCAACACTTGGTTCTCAGCCAAGACAGAGCTTGTGCTCAATTGTTTAAAAACAGATCTACGCAGATGTGACTGACTGCAGAGGGGCTGATGGGAGCCCTTGGGATCTGCTTTGCAGAATCATTACACTGGAACCCATGGGAACTGTGCTTTGAGTGCATTTCTATATGTGAGTTCTTGGTGTCTTGATAGTGGCACCTAAGATTAATTGATCCTTTTGACATTTATCTTTGTATTCTTCTGTGTCCCATCCAGAGGGTTCACATTGGTAGGAATTTTCCTGGTGTTTCATAGATCAGGAATCCTGAAGTGACTAGTGGCTTAAGTAGATGTGTGCAACCTTCCTTCTACCTCTGTTTGTTCAGGCAAGAAGATAAGTACAGCTACCTGTATCAAGAATATTACAGTGGGTTATAGAAACCAACTCCTCTCTCTGCCTTTACCTCCAAATTTTCAGCATTGGCCATGAGCTGTGACCTTTTGTACGTAGAGGCAGCCAGTCACTGCAGTGGCCAAAATTAATGATCACCATTGCATCTTTTTACCTGTGATCTGCTTATGAATCAATTTCCCTGTCTCTAAAATGCCTGTGAGAATGATTTGGTTTTGTAGGGGTGACTGGAAGACAAAAGTCCTCTTGAGAGTGGGAACAGTTCAGTGGTGATAATAATGAGTCAAATCAAAAAGCCCAGGAGGGAAGCAGAGTTCTGTATTCTATGCAGTGTGTTGATGGCATGCAGATAAATATGGCCATAGAGTGAATAAGAAGATGGTCTCATCTGTGGAGCACTCATGTGCTGAATGAGGCAGTGCATCCAGGAGAAAGGGGAATAATATAGGGTCAATTAATTAAAATTCTACCTCTATTATTACTGCTTCTAGAGATTGGTTCTTCTCCACAATCCGTTTGGTAACAAATCAAGGTGGGGGTGGGAATAAAATGCTTATTTTTAGAGACTCTTGTGGGGTTGAAACTTACATTTGAAATCAAAGGCATTTCCTGTCCATATTTGAAGTTGGTATCATGCTATTCTGCAGCAGTTGCTAGTGGAAACTGTTGATGTGTTGGTACACTTCCATTATCCATCACTCTGCTCTGCAGTTCGGGAACTGGAAGGCATGCAGGTGGCTTCATTTTAATATCTATTTAAAGTGTAAATGGCTGTCTGCAGTGCCCTTTGAAAAGGCAAAGGCTATTAGAAGCTTTCAACACTGGTGGGAACTATGAATGCACATGTGATAGAGAAGAGTGGCAAACATGATGCAAGATAATTGCTGATGGCTTTGAGGATTAAAGCCGAGACATCTGTCCTTTGAGTACCTGTGGGATGTCTGGAAGTTGACAGCATTGGAAAGCAAGAGGAAGGCAGTCCTCAAGGAAGCAGTGTGTTGGGGGGGAGACATGACACGTGTCAGCCAACCCATCACTGAAAAGTTGGGGATCAGACTGGGAGAAGGATGCTTCTAGTTAAATAATGGCAAGTGATGCATACACTGTTCCTGTTAATCTGGCTGTCTTGAAAGTGGGAATGCAGATAGTAACCTTATTTTGCTTGTTGGAAACAGTCAGGTATAAGGTTTTGGTAGACCTAGAAGGCAGGGGTAGTATTATTTCTTTCTCATACTAGAAATGTCTTCCCAGACCTGCTGGAGGTGACTTGGCAGCCATGCTCTCAGCCTGTAAAATATGTCATGTGAAACTATGGAAGTTGAGATTAATCCATGCATATGAAGGATGCTGTTATAAACAGAGCAATTTCAGACAGTGAAAGAGATGAAAAGCAAGAGCTCAGGGTCTATTGCTTTCCATCTAAAGCACCTTCTCATTGAGAGAGCACTGTGATGAAATGAGTTCCATTTCGCTTGGATCCCATTAAGATGAGAAATTCTGGGGAAAAGAGTATGGTTACAACATAGGGACATGGATATGTTCTCTTAATTTCACCTGGTATGACACATGTGTGGCTTTGCAGTGTTTTTGACCTGAATTTTATCCACATCTGACTCTACTATGTCTCAAAAGCTTTCCTGATATTTGGATATCTGTGCAATAAAGATAGAATAGTCAGAAAGTTACAGACAGGCTAACTTTCCTGATCTTGGTTTCTTGGAGAAAGTAGTGCATTTATCTATAGTATATACATTGGCTTAAGTGGCATTGATTTTCCTCTGGGCTTTAAAGGGCTCCTGCATGACTCCCAGCTTGCTGCTCTGCCAAATTTTGCTTCCATCTCCGCAGTAGGGAGAAAGTAGAAGACATGTAGGAAAGGATAAAAGGAAACAGTCATGGTAGAAAGCACCTGCTTTTCATTAAGCTTTGCCTTCGAAGCAGAGAGTAAAAAAAAAATAAATCTGTTTTTTACCCTGTGAGTAGAAAAAGTAAATGGGTCAGAGAGACTCCACATGGGATAACTTCAATGTAGGTGCTTAATATATGTCAAAGCCATAGTAATCTGAATATGACCATTTGTGAGGGCTAGTGTGCATTAGCTGTTCTGAAGCACACTGGACCTGGATGTGACTCTGCTTTATTCTTCATAACTGTTTATCTGCTTGAGGTTGTGAGTTCTGACCTGAATGCAAATATGAACTTTGTCTTTACTGCAGCAAGGTCACTGCAAATATTCTGGTAGGCACATGGCAAAAAAAATAAATGACTTCTCTGATCTCTTTGTCTCCCTGCTGGGTAGTTTCAAGGTCTATTGACTATTGAGGCCTGTGACTAGTGGAGTCCCCCAAGAGTCAGTACTGGGTCCAGTATTATTCAATATATTCAACAATGACCTGGACGAGGGGGTAGAGAGCACCCTCAGCAAGTTGGCTGATGACACCAAAGTGGGAGGAGTGGCTGACACAGCAGCAGGCTGTGCTGCCATCCAGAGAGACCTGGGCAGACTGGAGAGCTTGGCAGAGAGAAATTTAATGCAATTTAACAAGAGCAAGTGTAAGGTGTTGCATCTGGGTAGGAACAAACCCATGTATCAGTACAGGCTGGGGGCTGATGTGCTAGAGAGTAGCTCTGGAGAAAGAGACCTGGGGGCCTGGTGGACAGGGGCATGGCCATGAGCCAACAATGCACCCCTGCATTGGCCAAGAAGGCCAGTGGCATCCTGGGATGCATTAGGAGAAGTGTGGCCAGCAGGTCAAGGGAGTTTCTCCTCCCCCTCTACTCTACACTGGTGAGACCCCACCTTGAGTACTGTGTCCAGTTTTGGACACCCCAGTTCAGAAAAGACAGAGGTTTATTGGAGGGAGTCCAGCGCAGGGCCACCAAGATGATGAAGGGAGTGGAGCATCTCCCTTGTGAGGAGAGTCTGAGACAGCTGGGGCTCTTTAGCCTGGAGGAGACTGAGGGGGGACCTCAACAATGTCTATCAATATGTTAGGGATGAGTATAGAGAGGATGTAGCCTGTCTCTTCTCCATGTCATCCAATGACAGAACAAGAGACAACGGGATTAAGTTGAAGCACGAGAGGTTTAGGGTCAACACAAGGAAGAACTTTTTCCCAGTGAGGGTGCCAGAGCTCTGGAACGGGCTGCCCAGGGTGGTTGTGGAGTCTCTATCTCTGGAGACACTTAAGAGCCGCCTGGATCTGTTCCTGGGTGACTTGGTCTAGGTGATCCTGCTCAGATTTTTTGTTTATTGTTTAAATTGAGTTCAACCCATGGTGCAACGTTCCACTGGAACCACAAAAGCTGAAAACAGAAAGTGTGCTTTCTCAGTTTATAGTGGAGTAGCAGTTATACTATATTAAACTGAAGACAACTATTTGGAAAGCAGCATCCTCCATAACTACTCAGAGTCATGTTTACAAGTTATATGTTTTTAAAATATAAAGTAGAAATTATTTCTAAAATTTTAAATACTTAAAGATAAAATTTTAAATACTTCACTTATAGGAAAATTGAAAGAGTGGTCCTTAGTACTGTATGGAACATCCATTCAGCCTTACTCACCAAGAAATGATTTTCCAAAAGTGGAAAGAGTGCGCTCTAGTCCAGTTGAAGACCCTACAGAAGATTATGGAACAGATGACTATTCAGGTGTGTACATTCAGTGACTCTGTGCATTTAGTGAATATGTAAGATGTTGAAGGAGTGACTTGAGCTTCTGCATATGAAAATTATCAGATAAATTGATTTTTAATTTAAGAACAGAACTATGTGTTTCATAATTTAAAGTTAGACATTTTAATTACATCTTTATGAGTTTTTAAGCCTATAGTTATTAATTTTAAGTTAGACTTAACATTACTATGAATAATGCACTGCTTTTCATATACATATACATATATAAATATATATATATACATACTTATGCACACTTACATATCTGAAGAACATTATCTTCTGCATCTGTTTTTTTTTTCTCACTGATCCCCGTAGAAGTTTTTTAACCTTATCAATAAACTTTTAATATTTAGAGTTGGATTTTTGGCACTGCAAAATAAGTCAAGTTAGCAGTTCTCTACATATAATCCAATGTTAGGAGGATCATGTAGATGGTTAGGGCTGATGAATCTGTAAGTATAGAACCAGCAAGCAAACAGCAGGAGAAGGTTCCCTTTAGAAATTTCTGCTACTACTTTCCTGCCCACAGCATGTCAGACCCACAATCCCTATTTTAGATTGAGAGCAGCTGATCTCCTTGGTTTGGTAAGTGATGAAGCACTCTCCTGTAAATGTCACTAATTTAATAAGTTTGCATGTGAAGCAAACTCACTTTTACTCCAAATTTACCTGATGCTAGGAGAAATTTCAGTGTGGGTGGCAAACTCAAACAATGTCATTCATGAGAGGGCAGTGATCCTGAAAGTTATGTCCACCCATGAGCTTTGTTCACCCACATAAAGGCCAAGTTGATGGTTCTCTCCTCCTATAGCAGGAAAGGACCTGTTTGAAAACTCTAACATAGTATATCTTGAGTTGGACAGTACCCATAAGGATCATCAAGTTCAATGTGAGTGTGTGTGAGATGGAAGACTTGCTAATCAGCAGGTATTATCTGAGGCTTTTGCAGCATGTAGCAGCATCAAGGGAAGCATATTTGGACCCTGGAGGCTGTTTCAAATGGGTTGTGGTACCCACTTGAACCAGTTGTCACTAGGTAACCAGAGTAGCCATTGATAGTGTTGTTCATCATTATGTTGAATTGCTTTAAATAAGCTGTTTTGCTAATAATTCCTTATTATGAATTACAGAAGCCTTTGCATCTTTTTAAATAAAACTCAGAATAACTTGTTACTCATCATGAAAGCATATGTTCAAATCCAGAAATAGTTTCTCTTTGATACATTCTATAGAGGATGACACACTTGCTAAAAATTATTACTCAATGTGAATTAAATACTGAGGCTGAAATTTGCAAGGTCTTTAGGTACTAAAAATCTTCTATGTTTGGTGGATCTAAATTACTATTTGAAATTCAGATCAAACAGAGAAACAGAGTAATTGCAGTCTACATTAAAATACTATTTTTTAAGTAGTATTACATACTATGTGAGATGTTTGGTCCCTTCCTCTCCTATGTTCTGTTTCTATTACAGGTCCTTGCAATGCAGAATGCAGTAAAGTGGGGTGTGATGGGCCAGGACCGGATCATTGTACTGATTGCCTGCACTACTATTACAAATCTAAGAACAACACACGGTAAGACCATGAGAAAAAAATCTTTACTTCATGGATTTCTCAGTGTATATCTTAACTTCCTTTCCCCTTCTTTTTGTTGCAGTCATGGATAATTATTTTCCACTGAATTTGACAAATTTTCTTAACAGATGAAAACAAGACCCTATCAAATCAGTATTTAAAGTACAGCCTTCAAACATTTTTTTCTGATTATTTGCCTATGTCTTGATTATTTTTACAAGAGCATATATATATAACTGTGATAGCTACTGCTGCTTGCTACTTCAACAAGACAGAAAGAAATGTAAATGGTCAAAAAATATACTGTATTACTGTCAGACAAGGCATTTGCAAGTGATACAGCATGTGATGTAGGAAAATAAATGGAAGATAAAAGGCAATGCTTTGTAGGGTTACAAAGTCGTAGGGTTTGGAGGGTTACAAATTGATCATTAGAAGAGAAACATTGCTGAGGAATACTTCTGCTTTGCAGTCATGGTCCAGGAATGTGGTGGCAGGTTATTTCATTAACAACTCTGCCTTCTCTTCCCTGCTGTCTGCAGGATCTGTGTTTCAACCTGCCCACCTGGTCACTACAATGCAGACAAGAAACGGTGTAAAAAATGCTCTCCCAATTGTGAAACCTGTGTTGGAGGCCATAGTGACCAGTGCATGACCTGTAAATCTGGCTACTACCTGAATGAAGTAACCAATAGCTGTATTTCCAACTGCCCTGATGGGTTTTACCTGGATAAGAGTTAGTATTTCTTGTTTCTTTATTGTGGGCTACGGAATTTGATCTGGGGAGGTTGCTGGAGTACTTATGATCAGGAAAAGTGTATGCTGATGCATCTACCTCTTATCCTGTTCCTCTTCTTAAATTGTTGACAAGTGTGATCAAGAATCTCCTAAGAAATCTTTATTTTAAAAAACATGTTTAGTGATAGGATGTCTTTTCTGCTTGTGGCTGGGAGTAATGGTAACACAAGGAGGGCAATTTAAGAGCAAGACAGGTGCAGGACAAAGCAGGTTATCACTACACCAGAATGGGACAGGCAGTACCAAGATTCTGAATGTGGGGTATTCTCCATTCCATTAATTCAAATGATAGGACACAAGGTAGAAGAGAGAGCTTCTCAAGTGTAAAATGTGTTTGCAGTTAATGTTTCTGACATACCTAAATATCTGCAGTGATGTGATGATCCAAAAGCAGTAATTCTTGTTGCTTGTCTTCACTGTCCTCCTGTAATTGCCAAGTAGACTGCCCATGTTTAATTTCCAGCTTTGGCTAGCAAAAATACTTAGATATATATTTAAACATTCTTTAAACTGCAGTGACTTCAGTTCTCTTTGGATACATAAATAGAAGATAAATATGTGCTCAGGAGCTTTGTTTATCTAGGTACCTATCCTTTCACATTCTGTGTCATTAAGCTGTGTGTTCATTTTTGAAAATCAGTGAAAAGAGATACTACAGTAATACTTCAATTTCTCACTGTGTGAGAAATATAGTAAAGGGAATTCCTTTCCATTTAAGATGGATTGATTAAAATTTAGGATTAAACGGAAACATCAGACATGAGAAGTATAAAAGGAAGGTCGCAGCACAGTCTCTGGAACACATGGCAATTGTTGCTGCATATCACTGCTATATTAAAATAATATTTTAAGTTAATTCCGTAAGTTGCTAATGTAAACTTTAAAACTTTATGAAGACTTTTTAATGACCACAAAGAGTATTTTTCTCATGGTATGACTGTAACTTAAGATGTTTAGAAACAGATTAAAGCATTTGATGGGAAAAGCTAATGATAGGCAGAATTCTTTTAGTCTTCCCTTCCTGATGTCAAGCTAGATAGCAGTAGGTCATATAATAATATATCCATACAGTTTTATTAAACGTAACTGACAAAGGTTTTCTGGGCTGTTTTCTTTTTTCCTTTGTAGATAAGATTGTTTGTCGAAAATGTAGTGAAAACTGTAAGACTTGTGTTGAATTCCAAATCTGTACAGAATGCAAACTTGGCCTAAGGTAAGGAGATGATTGATGTTGCTAAACACAATACTTGCAGAAGCTTACAAGGCTGTAGATACACAATGAGGAAAACCACATAGCTATTTAACTTTGAGTGGCTGTCATTTCATGTGCTGCCATGCTAGCAGTGGATTTTTAGGAGACCTTTCATTTCAGGTAAAATAAAAGCCACAGTCATGTGGAAAGCTGGCTTCTCCACTTCTTTGACCTACAGTGTGGCAGTCAAGGATTATTTTAGAGGTAGAGCTGCTGAGTCATATTAATCTTTCTGATTTCATTCCTGTGATAGAAACTATTTTTTTACCTTCATTGTATTTCTTCATACATCCAGTCATTCACTTATCTCAAGTACCTCAGGCTCAGTTCTGTTAAAATATAACGTGCACATATTTTAAATAGCACTGGATTATTTTTTTTCAGCATAAGGGACTTAATCATTCTTGAAAATGATAGGTAAAACCTACAAAGCAGCAGTATGTATTTCAAGCTCCTTTATGAATGAATAACCTTTTGAACCAAGCAAAGGCCAGAAATCTTATAAAATTCATGATAGAATGTATTCTGGCTTTATGCCACAAAACATATAAAGTCAGTATTCATTATCTGTAGGGATTCTTCTTGCAGAATATAAGTGTTGTGTGAATGTTTTAACACTGAGCTGTTACCTTCCATCAAAGTGGACTTTCATCTCTTAGTAAAGGCTGAGTGTAGTTTGTTTCTAGGACAAAATAGTGGGATTTTCATTGCTGTGTATTTTGGTAAAATCTTTATTTTCCAAATGCCTGCACGGTATTTGTTTTGAAGATCTCTATTTTTTTTCCTTTGAAATAAAGTGTTATCTAATGGGAAGAAAAGCATGGGATCAAACCAGAACTATTAACACTCTGAAATACGACTATCTATTTTCCTTTCAAAATGTATTAAATTTGCAGTCCATGTTAAGAGAATTGTAATAGACTTAGCATGACCTGTCTGCAAGAACTTCTGCAAAATCAAACTAGTAGATTAGAAGTCTAGAAGTTCCTACAGTGGGCATATATGTCAGGAGACCAAAGATTACATAGATTTGAGACCATACAGGATATCGCTGCTACAGAAAAGTTATGCCCACATTTTCTTTATTTCTCAGAAACAGAGTTGCCCTCTCCTTCAACACAAAAAGCAGCTTGTAGCACTGCTGAAGAATGTAGACAAGTCCTTTAGTGTGAGGAGAAAATGAAATATAAAAACATCGAAAGAACCCAAACTTCATGTTTTCTTGGGCAATATTAGCAAACTGAGATTGATTTTCAGTGAAGCTTTGAAAAAAACATCATTGATGGGTGTGACAGAAATGGAATCTTGCAGGATATGTGTTTCATATTCCTCATATTCAAAACTTACTGCATTTTCTTAGCAGTGTTATTGATGGGCAGGGCCCTAGGTGGGACTTGAGAGAACTGGATGCCATTTCTGATCCAGTCACTGGTGCATTAAATAAACTTTGACAAATAATAGTTTTTGAATGTGTAAAAACACTGCAATGCTATCTGCTTCATAAAACACTGAGCTGTATGACTGAGGGAAAATAATGAGAAAGCAGAGGTTGTTAGGTTTGTTGAATTCCTTGGGATTTTTTTTTTAAACTGGGGCCATATACAGTCTTGAAAACTTCCAGTGGTGCTGAGCACACAAGACTTCTGCTGGATCCAGTCTGTGAAACAGGATTAGCACTCTCACAACGTGGTAAACTCCAAAGCTTAAGGGCATTTTCAGAGAAAGGATTGAACTGGATGGAAGCAGAGATTCCACAGAAGATGGCAAATTGGGCAGAGAAGTCCTATCTTAAAAAAACAAACAAAACACAAAAAAAACCCAACAACCAACCCACCAAAAAAAATAAAACAAAACCAAAAAACACTGCTGTTAGGCATCTTACAGGTGAACACATAAACAGCTACTTAGAAGAAAGCATGGAAATGTAACTCTATACTATTTATTTTCTCTGTTGCTCATTCTTCTGTGCTGTCTCTCAAAAGTGCCTTCAGGCAGAATACCTGACTCTAATCTTGACAACCCTCTCCAGACACTTAGAACTGGCATTCAATTAGGAGGTTTCAAAGGAAACTGCTATTTCAGAAAGAGTTGGTGATTTCCTTCATTGTGAATCTATTGTTAACTTGTGCTGTAGTATAATACCAGGTAATGCTGCATCTTACAAGAGAAGCATGAGATCTCGTTAACAATTCCATAGTGTTTTCTTTAATACAGTGATGCCGTCCTGTACCACATTCCATGTGTTTAATTGCATTTTACATGCCTGAATTTTTAGTACTCTTTGGTACTGTTGATTTTTTTTTCTGTCCCCTACCACATGGTAGTATTTACAATGAGTTTGTAAACAGCTTTTGTATTTCACCAAGGGCAATGCTGCATTTCATTCCCACTTGAGGTGATTGCTGTCTCTAAACTTAGAAAATATGACCAGTGAAGGAAGCTGGTGATTCCTAATATATGTGTTGCTCTTTTATTCAAAGAGAATTCCTGGTTTATGCATGACCTTGTTGTCTTCTGTTGCTCTTACCTGACCAAACACTGTGTTTTTTAACTCTTTACATTAGTTTGCATGGAACTAAATGTGCTGTCCGCTGTGAAGAAGGAAAATACCATAATGGTAGAGAATGTGAACCTTGTCACCGTTCCTGTGCGACATGTGCAGGTACCCCACTGACATTTACCTGTATCATTTTCTTTCCTCTGTATTTTTAGCTCAGATTTTATTCTACTCTATTACAGTTACAGTATAAGGTATTGTTCACAGATAAAAACTTTATTCCCTTGTTAATTCTTTAATATATTTTAAATACAGTAGATTTCTCTCTGCTTACATGAAAACCTAAATTTAATAATTGAAAGTGTGCATACACTTTTCTGTTTTAATATCTTCCATTTTCTTCCTGAGATGGAAATAATGACTGATAGATTTTGTGAATTCCCATGGGATCCTCACAGCCAAGCTTGAGAAGTGTAGATTTAGTTACGGTGTAATAAGGTGGATTGGGAAGTGGCTAAAGAACAGATCTCAGAGAGTTGTGGTCAGTGGAGCAGAGTCTGGCTG
>WYEA01021953.1:0-29404 GCA_033558465.1 Alcedo atthis | reverse complement strand
AAAAGACTGCTTTTCTTAATAAACTTTGGAGCTTGTTTGCATCAAACTGATTCCCCATCCCGTGTTGCGACGACAAAAGATGACAGTCATCTATTAGATTTTGGACCTCTTAGAAAATTTCTGCTCAATTTGGAAAAGAAGTATTGAACACCAAATACAGAAATTTATATAAAACAGCATATGATTTGTGGTGTTGCTTTGGAAGACAGTTTATTTTACATCTTTGACCCATTTACTTTTCACCTTTAAGGGAAAGGATAAACAAAGTTCTGTTTTGGAGAACATGAATTTAGTTACTTTGTCTTATTCTTTATCACTTAAAAATTGGGGAAGCTGGCTTTATATGTATTAAACTAAACACAGTTGACATGTCTGCAAAGCTCAGAGGATCAGTTTAGGAAAGGTTTGACCACAGAAATCCATGCCAAAGAAAAGTTCATGCATCTTTGCTGTTTTCTTCACATGACAGATGAGAGAAAGAGGAAGAGAAGACAGGAGTGACCATTTTAAATTTTTAAAAAAACCATATCCAATTATATGGAGTATGGTTTGTTTCCTGCAATTGCTAGGTCCAGCTGTTTACTCACCCATCAGGTCTTCTTCAACATCAGTCAGATCATAAGATGCTTCTTTTCAGTCTTCTCATCCTATATATTTGTTATATAAACATTGGTCTGAATCTCAGCTTTAACATTACCTTAAAAACTCAATTTGTTGAAACCTTTACTCATTAACCTCAACCCTGGCGATGTTTTCTTTTTACGCCTTAGGACTTTCTTTCCACTTAGTGGTTTTGTAGTTGAATTAATTAAGTGTCATTGAAAAAGAGGATATTTCTGTGACAATTTTGAGGTTCTTCTCCATCAACCCAGGGGTTACTATTATGGTTATATCAGTTTTGTGGACTGTAACAATTTGGAGATGCTCTGTTCTAGTGGTCTATGGATTAATCCTATATTATCCCAGTTTTATGATATGAACTCACTTGTAATTTCCTGGAACATTATGATTGCCTTTCTCTTGTGAGTATCAATGAAGATATATCTCAATGCTCTGTATTCCTCCTTTCACACGGCATTATTGGTTTTATGGCATAGGTTAAATAATTGGAAATGAGAGCACTGTTTTGAATAGTTTGACAAATACAGGCAATGAAATTCTTAATAAGAAAAAAAGATGAAGAATTAAGTATAAGTTGATCTTTAAATATGAAGTACTGTTCTTTCCAGGGCAGCTTTGTCATGTACCTGTAAAGTCTCTGTCCTGTAGCTGCCACTTTTTTCATTTTAACCAAGATGTGAAAAAAAATCACCATTCTTCTATGTTCAATGCTTGTTAAATAATAAATACTTATGAATATTCACCCTCCCCTATCACAAAGAAAAGTATGAAGATACAAAACCTAGTTTCCAGAAAAAAGCAATGTAACAAATGTGTAATTCTAAAATTACATTATTTTTAATGTAAATATGAAAATCTAGTGGTATTATAGATCTGTTGTATGCACTTAGTGCTGGCAAACTTAACATATTTGGGAACACTGCCAATTATAATTCTTTAGCATTGTTTTTTCTTACTGGATTCCAAAGGAAGCAGATAAATAGCTTTGAGAAGTCCATCATTAACCCAACTGGGCATTTCTGCATATAAATTCTCAAGAGATTGCAAGGAAAAAAAACAATTAAAAGAATGAGCTCTCTATTATTAATAAGCATTCACATTTAGTAGTATGCAAATACCTCGATTTTTTTAAATGTAGTATTTATTTTAATTGCATTACATTGGTTTAAATTACTATAGTGTAAGGGGAAATAAATAGTGAGGTGGGAGGAGTTATAGTCACAGAAGCTCTCCAAATCTGTTCTTTGGTAAAAGACCATATGTGCTGAGACATAAACAGCTAGCTATGTTAAAAACAATTAAAAGACCCTGTTAATTTTCTTTCTGCATTGGGTTGTGGAATTATTCTGGTTCAGATAAAAAGAAAAAGACACCTCATAAAAAAAAAGATATGGCAGTGTAGAGTAGAGCTGGGCAGACTCCTTCTGTTATCAAGGAAGGATTCAAGAGGGACAGAGTATATCACGGAAACAAGTGTACACTGAGGAGTGCCATTTATATCAATATGTAAAGGATAAAAACACCTACCTCAATATATAATCCACCTGGATTATATTACTGAAAGTTATTTTAGTGACCACCAGAGGCTTTCAAATATTATCAAAGTAAAAAATATGCTAAATTACTATGTTACAAATTTATTCCCACTTGAAAAGTTAAAAACATCCTATCACAGGATAGGTTTTAATCCATTTTCTTGCCTCCTTCTGGTTCCTCCCCATTATCTGTACATACTTCATTAAACAAAAAATTACAAATCAAAGCAAGCACAGTTCAGTCAAATTCTTTATTGACTATTTCTTTCAAAACAGAAGTATAAATGCACATTTGATGACATTATAAAATTGACATAATTTACAGACAACTCCACATTAGTACCAGACATCAGCAAAGCATGTTTTGATATCAAAGCTTTCAGACCTAGCCTCATTTTTTTCTATGACCTTTTTTCATGCTTAATTAACTGTTTGCATGCATTTTACTTATCCCTTTATAATCCACTGTAATAATCAAAATAAACATTTAGGGAAAAGTGGGAACACAAAGAATCTCAGTTTATGTATATAGGATTCTTTTAATGGGATTGATTTTTCTTATAAATAAAGTCAACACAATCTCACATACATTTCAGAAAGCTTATAATGTTTGTTTTTTTCTTTTTAAGAGCTTCCATTAGTTACATTACTAGAAGGCATTTGGATATGCAATGTAGTACAAAAAAAAAAAAGGATACATTTAAGATAAAGCATATTTGTTTAGAAAAGGTAACATTACTGGTGTCATTATGTCAAACACATGATCAGTTTGATTTGAAAAAAGCATACAATACTACTGAACTAAAGGTGCTATGTTAACATCTCCTATTTCATTAGATAACTGCAGAAGTTATCTGATTTTATTTATATTTCTTATTTAGTGGAAATAATAATAATAAAAAAATACATTCTGTATTGTTCCCTGCTTTTTTTGAATCCACTCCTGCAAAAACTTACTAGCCAGCATAAGGAGTCACAGTTCTACAGAAGTTAATGGCCTTCAGAAGTTCCCATCCTGCATAGTGCTTAATATCAAGAATACTTAAAGCACCTAAATGGACCACTCCTAGTGAGCACTGTGCTAGCAGTGTCTGCCGCTTCACATCTTTTTGTGGATTCATGGTTCAGTTTACATTGTTAGCAAAACAATGCCATTTTCTAATGTTCTTGTTTTTGTTGGTACAAAACAAAATAAAACAAAAAACACAAAATAAACCCACACAAAAAAACCCAAACCAACAAAAACCAACAAACAAAGCAACCCAACCCAAAAAACAGTTCCACTTAATCTCGAAAGCCATACTGCTGATTTGTAATTCTGTGGATTCTATCTTGGAAAGCCTTTAGGAATAAACTAGTCTTGTCCTCCTTCTTGCTGTTCCTCCTGGGAAAAAAAAACCAAACAAACACCATAATTATTACCTATAATTATATACAGTGTAGTTACACTGTATCCTGTATTTACTCGTGAAACAGACATGTGAAAAGATGAAGCCTGATGCTGAGTCTTTCCCTCTTTTGTTGGCTACTAGGAAGCTGCAATGATCTCTCAGCTTCTTAATTGATCAAAATAATGTAGAATCAGTGAGTTACAAATGCCATGGTGGGGAATCCCTCAGTGTCATTTTCACAGTGTCAGAGTCCAAAGTCAGATATCACTTTCATGGATTTATTCTAATTTGAAATCCTGATTGACCGAAGCACATGATCTGAGTTGCTTTCATATAAAATGTATAGAAAGAAAAAGAGAAAAAAAGAAAAAAAGCTGGAAGTGCCTTAGTTAACAATATCAAGCTGTGCTACATTTTTTTTCCTTTTAAGCAGAAATACAACTCTTTTATGTCATACTGTGTTTTCTTAAGGGTATTTTTTTCCCTCCTGATTTTTAACATAACTGAGAATATTTGTTTCTTAAAATGCTTAAATATATGTTTGTTTTTACCTTGTGTTCTCCTGGTTGGTTGTACTTTCTGTACGGGTGCTTCTACAAAACAGAAATGTTGAAGTCAGAAGTTATTTGTAAGAGCCTTTGTATTAAAACTCATTAGAATTGTTGGAAACCCATTGCTGACTTGCAACATTTGTTCTTTACAGTTTTCAGTAAATTAAGAATTTTGTCCCATCAGCATCTTGACTTGATCACCTGAAATACGAATGCTTATAATACAATTCACACATTTCTATCATGTGCATTCATATATCAAATCTTACCAGAATTTCAAAACTATATTTAAATTTTATCAGTATTAATTAATCCATCATTCACACTGAACTCCTACAGATATTTACATGATGTAGGCAGCTGCCAAGATATTTTGTCCATGCTCTTCATTCAGCAAATACTATTTGACAATGTCAATGATGTACAAGGTCAAGTACAAGTCCAGGACCCAGTCTCATCTTTTGGCAGAGGGCTTGCGGTATGATTACATTGTGAGTCCACACAATGATAACACATTTAGAATTCAGTTAGTTCTCTCAGAAGCTTCTATTTTAAAGCATAGAGTAAATCAAGGGCTAGGTACCTTCATTAGCAGATATGTTTTCCAAAATACTGAGTCAGTGACACTATGGACACTTTTTCCACTTTCACATCAAACCTTGACACATTTATTAAACCATGTTTCCTCATTGGGATGATAAACATTTCAGAAGCATAATTAGTTTGTTACTGTCACAGAAATTTTACTAAGGTACTTTCTCTTTTTAACCATTAAGTACTTGTATCTTCACTTAACCAGCTTTACTCCCTGACGTACAGGGTATATAACTGCATAGCCCTGAGATAAAGGCTTTACCTCATTACAGCTAAGACTAAACACTGAGTATCAGCACCAATATGATAGAATATTTCAAATTCTGAACTGCCCCAACAAGGAAAGAACACAATCATACAAAAATATACTTTCCATACTTATATGCTGTTCATACAAGTACACTTTCAGATAAACCTCATGGTCAAAGATCACACCTGTCTGTCATTTTCAGGCAATACCTGACTTCCCTTCATGCCTCATTCTAGTCAACATTAGTTATACAAATGCTATGGCATTCTTTCAGTATTTAGTACAGACTTCAAATTTTCAAAAGTAGAATCATAGTTATCTAACTTAATTCTTCACAAGCCATAATATTTTTATGCTACAAATTTCATTCAAAGGCTGACAGAATAACTTATTCTTCATTATTAGAATTAGAATTGGAAAAGGATATACATACAAAAGAAACCCTGAACAAACTGCATCTTTACTTTGAATGAAGATTATTAAAAAAATATTGTTAACTTCAACAAATTTCCAGTATAAAGCTAGGCTGAACTGTATTTGGTTCCTTTAAGAGATTCATACTGAATGACAATACTGTTAATTTTTTTCAAACCTTAGAGCTTTCCTCATTTAACAATATAAGGGTAGAGAAATTCCAAAAACCTGTGAAATATTTACTCAACCCCAGAGGTTATACTCCCTCCACCCTATCCCCCCCTTCACCAAATTGAGAACCCCTCACGTCAATAGATCACATTAACACTGACAAGAAATAACTCAAATTAAAAACAACTCACGTGGTCTTCTTCTGGATGTGCTGCTTAGAGAAAAGACAATTCTTACAGCATGTGTTCCTTCATACATTTTACCTCAAATTTGTGCTTAGACATCTCCTCTTGTCAAATGTGCTTGCCAATTCTTTTAGTTGCTTTTAACCACAAGATAAACCTCAACATTTTTCTCTGAAAGAATTATTTTCCAAAGCAAGCATAAAATATTGCTTCCTAAAGTACTGGCTTCAGACCTAAGTAATTTTTTGTGAATAGATACTAGAAAACCCCACCTGGAATAATCACTTCAGACAAAGCAGGTCTTAGTGATACTGGGTTTTTAGACAAACTAACCTTCCAGATGGACTTTCTTGATTTCTCTCTTGATAATCTCTGGCTCTCCCTCAATTACTTTAGTAACCTTGGTGTACTCAGTTCCAGCTACAATAAGCATCAAAAACAAATGAGTTAAATCTGGCATAACATTTTTTCCATATGCAAGGAGCCTTCAGCAGAAACTGTCATCTGGGGGGTGTCAGTGTATGCAGGCTACCATGTTATACATGCTGTAAAGTCCTGCTGATTTCTTTGGCCCTGCAACAGGTGATTCCATCTCTAGGGCTGAGAGTTATTCATTGCAATCTTGGCTGAAATTTTGTTACAGCGAAGTCTGTTGTTTATAATAAGCAGTGCTTATTATAAAAAGTAGAACTACAGCCCATATGAAATAATTATTTTAGTGGTAGTATATTCATTTGTGACTAGACTCAGATTTAAATGCTTAGGCAATTTTCAGTAAAACAAAAGTAATTTTTGTAGACAAGAGGGCCATAAAGCAGTATCACCATTATCAGCAACAGCATGTATGTCTGCTTTTGCTGGCTAAAAGAATAGCAAGTTATTATCATGACAGCCAAGGGTAGCTGACTGGACAAACCATTAAAAAGATAGAGAAAAATCAAATTAAAACAAGACAAATCTGGCTATTTGGTCCATTCTGTAAAGCAGGATGCTTATGCAAACTAACATATAATAGCAAGGAAAATTGGCAAGAACTCAAGAGACAATACTGTCGTTTCCAAATCTACTACAGATAACTATCTCTTTTCATACACATAGAATCACTATAAGATATATCACTGCAGATCATGTCTAATGAATTCTTTATCTGTAATTGAAGGTAATTACAATTGTAATTGTTAGAGTCTGGCACTACTATTCTGAACAGTTGTATAGATTAAGTTTAACCCTGCTCTAGTCCAGTATATGAAGGGATTTTATTGATATTATTTCTTTCATTTTCAACTTTCCTTTTAGATATTCATCACTGAAATAGGCATCTCCAGAGACCAGCCCTTTCTTGATATCTTACACACTTAAGATAGGTAAGATGAAAAAGCCCCATTTGAAAGGGTCTTAAAACAGAAGAAAGGCATTCAACAATATTCATGGTCATATCTTGGCTTTTCTCTAAGACTGTATTGTCAACTAGCATGGTTTTTCTTGGTGGAAAGCTGTTGAGTCATTCAGTCATCACTAAATTTTTTTCTTAACTGAAGTTTAAGTCAAATCCACAGAATAATGCTTTTGAACTATTAGATGCAGTTCAGTGAACACATATCTGTATGTGAGCTACTTCATCAATATTTAAAAGTGAACATAAAATGAAGTGGATTCAAATAATTTATGCCAAGAGTAACATCCATACGTATTCTTGAGATTCTAACTCAGATTTAAACTAACATTTACTAAAAGCACAATACTTGAATTCTCTTTTTTATATTCCCCATTGCTATTATAGGTAGCTTTTCTAATTTACATTAAGCAGAGGACATTCCAGATTCATAGATAAAGATTAATTTCATAAGCACAAGTTGTTTTATCAGTTTCTACATATACTGGCTATATATTGACAACGTTGTTAGAAATAAGAGAGCAAGAAGGAAAGAAACCATTCCTTGGAATGTTATATTTGATGAGAATTAGTTAATGCATTGATATCCATCACCTGTAAGCACTGCTAAACATGCCTTTAATTATTAACTTGAGGGCAATGAATATTAATTTCTGAGGAAGTGGTAAGTAAAATGAATTTGGCCTATTACAATAATTTGCACTTCATAACTGTTTTTCACGGATTCAGAATTGCTGAAAAAGAGCTCATAGCTAGTGGAAGAAATCTTCATTGCTCCCCTGAGTTTTAATTAGATAACTTTTTAAAGACTGAAAAAAAAAAAGTAATATTTTATATTATCAACATAATTTTAAAAATTATTAATCAAGGTTTAGTTATTTCTGTTTCAGATAAATCTGACATGTCATATACAGCATTCTATTTTTTTCTTCCATTAAAATTACACTTCCACTAAGTCAGTCTTTAAAACGTTGAGATAAACATATCTAAGAGGGGTTTCAGTTACCATAACCTCTTGCCAAAAGGTTAGTTATAAAACATTGAATTACCTCCCTGCAGAAGTCTTTTGATTTCTTCATCTTCAAGTAAATGAACATCACCTTCAATAAATTTGGTCACCTTGGTAACCTCTGATAGGATACAGGTTATGGCAAAAAATTGAATTACAGAAAATATTTGGCAGTCATATAGCATATTACAGAATTCATCATGTCATAGTATTTTGCTGAATTACAGAATTAATTGGTAACAATATTAAATTCCATGCAAACACTGAAATCACCATATTTTATGCAAACGTAGCATACTATATGTTAGATGCGAGCAGCCTAAACTCTGGAGCTGACTGAAATGTGAAGATCATAGACTTAAACCAGAACATTAGATTTGAACATTTCCCAGGTTCCAAGGTTTAATATTTGGGTATAATTTGCAGTATGAGCACCTTTGCTGAAAACATGGAACATTCATTCAGTAATTAAGTAATACACGCATATATATATATATATATTTAAGCAACAAAATAAAACCACAAGGATGCTAACCTTCTTCAAGCAATTTCTTTAACTTTTCCTCATTGTCTGAACCACCTGCAGTAATTCTGGTATATTTTATATCAGGACCTAAAAAAAAAAATATTTGTAATACAGTAACTTTCATCAGATATAACAGGATTGCCTTTTATTTTTTGCTGTTTAACAGTTAAGATGGTTCAATGGTTAACATGCTTTAATCTGCATTTAAGACTATTTAAGCGTTCCCTGTGTCTCAAACTAAACTGAAAGAGGCCTATAAATAGTATTTAGAGCTATTCAGGAGAAGTACTTAAGGAAATTTAACATACTTATAGTAAATATTTGCTTACACTCTTAAATGTGCATTTTTAAACCCTTTGTCATACATCATATATTTTCTAAATGCAAAAAGACTCTGGATCCACTGTTATAAATATCCATTGTTATATTTATTACTGCTATAAATCATTTTATAGCTTGACATTTGACATTCTTTATCATCTTCTACCAAGGAGGAAAGGGAAGTAAGTACCAAGACTGAAATGCTGGCATCTTACATAATATTGACTCTTTATGTGGGATATTAGTGAAACTTGAATTTGAGAAATAAGAAAATGCTGTTTCCCAGGTTTTGCATTCATTATTTTCATTGCAATAAATAGTTTTATAAGAATAACTTAAACCTGGGTCTTTATTTCTCTATTGCTTGAATGACTTATATTAAAATTCAAGATTTTCTAAATAAACTGAATATTAAAACTTTTTGCTAAGTCAGTATGTTCCTGTAACACTAAATTTCCCTTACAATTGCTATGACAGAATTTAAACTGATCTTTAACTAGAGATCAAAATGTGTTATCAGAGAATTTGTGACTGCTTAAATATTCCTCACTCAGCTTCTAAATTTCTGTGAATTTTTCAAGATTCTTAAAGAAATATTTTCCTAATACTTCAAATATAATTGACCCTCCTTAGAAAAAGTGGGTTTTTTTGAAATGAATGTCAAGGGAGCCTGAGATGACATACAAAAGTATGTATCTACACAGTGAAGGTCTGTCTTTGGTCAAATGAAACCTACCTGGATATATACAACCCAAAATCTTGGGGAGGGGGGGGGGTTGGTATGCCTTATTTCTGAAGTAAAGATATGTTACTTTTGTATGCAATGTTGAACTTTACTAAGTATGAATAGCTCAGTGTAATTTACCTTGAATAATTCTTTCTTCTGTTACTTTTTTCTCTGTCACTTCCACAGGTCGCCCACCAATGATTTTGGTGTATGTTTTAATAATTGGTTCTATAAGGATTTTTAAATTGAAGATATTAATCAGATGTTGAACAGTGTTACAGGTGCTGTTTTTGGGATGCTGAAACTTACTGAAGCACCCAGGGAAATATCAGTATATTTAATGAAAAATAAATTGTTCAGAAGAGACCAGGATCCCAGTTTCCTTCAAATTTAGGATGACCACATTCTGGTTTTCCTTTTAAAGCACCCTAGATGTGAAATTCTCAATGCCCTAGCAAAGCAGAAGACAAATTTTATTTATCTCTCTTAAAATTATTTTTTCTGTTACAGAATCATGTACTGCATTTTTTATTACAGGACAAAAAGCAACAAGTGGTTCTTAACTGAGAAAGATGTTATGTCATCATGCAAAGCATTTCTAACACTGTCTTGACTGTAGCTATGGGACACAGACAAAAATAAAAAAAAAAAAAATTACAACACTTCCAGAAGGTCTTGTTAAAACAGAACAGTTTCTAACACATCACATGAATCATCTATATAAAGTAGAAACTGACTGGGAATAGTAAATGTTTCTAATTTTAACTAACACAAATTGAGTTGCTGAAAGCATACAAACCTCTATGAATCACTTTAGTTATTGTCTCCCCTTCCCTGACTATTTTGAACTCAGGTTCCCCTTCAATTAATTTAGTGAGTTGTGTGACAGATGGGTCTGTGACATAGGAAAAAAACATGTTACAAATAGAAATAAAAAAATAGTTATGGTATTCCATTGGGGATAAGATGAATATTATCCTTCCTATTATAAATAAACCAGATGACAGCAGTGGAGGATTTTTTTAAACTGATAAGCCATATGCAGCAATGTTGTACAATCTTGAGCCTTCTCCCATGATATCTTAAATTTAGATCCTATTATGCACTTATTATTTTCATTTTTTTTTTTTTAACTTCTATGTATCTGATACTTGAAAAATATGTTGACAATATCTCAGGAAAAAAAAAAACCAGATCCTCAGCAGCTGAAAGGAAGTCTTCCTCCATTGATGTATTGATAAGAAGCCTAATCCAACATTGCCTGAATCTTATAGCTATAGCTCCACTAGTGAGCCACATGCAAACAATTGTATTATAGACTTGAAAAGAAGAAAAGAGAAATTCATGCTTGTCATGTTATTTCCTACTAACAGTAGATATGTCAAAGAGGAAACTAGGTTTTTTAATCAGAATTCCATTTTTCTGTTTTGTAGGGTTTTTTTAATTTGTTATTTTGGGGGGTTGGGTTTTTTTTGTTTGTATTGTTTGGGGTTTTTTTTGTGGTTGACTTTTTTTATCGTGTTTTTGATTGCTTGTTTATTTTTTGTCATTTTTGTGGGTTTTTTTCTTGAGCTGACAAGATGTCAGTGGCCACCCAGTTTAAAGCAAAAAAAAAATCAGAACTTCGGAGATCAAATAGAACGGTTGTAAAATTATCTGTCAGCATTAATTCAGCATCAATGGGTGCAATTCTTGCACTGCAAGGGAAAGTTCGTCTTGATTTCAGTGGCCACAACAAACCTCTTAATTTTGTGTAATCCCTATAGATCACACTGATCCAAACACACCTCTGACTGACAGGCTGGAGCAGCAGATACAAAATAAATTAGGAACAAAACTTCTGTAACAAGGGTTGAAGCAATATCTTCTACTGAAGAAGATGCTCTAAAACATAATTCCCTTATTTCCTATTCAGAATTAGAAACAACACACACTAACTCTCTTTTCTGAAAAATATTTCTTCATATGAATTTACTTTGAAGTTGATACCACATAGATTTATTTTTTTTTTCCCCTGGGGTGTGCCCCAAAGCATAAACACTGTACTGGCAATGGAATGGAGTAAGTCTTCAAACACAAAAGAACAGGTACTTTCAGAGACAGATTCACTTTCATCATAGGAGGATTTCTGAAATACCTTAGAAGGATTACCATATGTAATCATCTATCCATTTATATTGCTCTGCAGATCTGATTTAATAATGAAGACTAGGCAACAAATATCAGCATACATGCCAAATGATGTTTAAGTCCGAATGGGATGAAACACTGATAAACTGCTGAAAAGGAAGTTCATGTCAATTGCGCTGGGAGGAAGTCCTTCCATAAACAATGATTAAACATTCTGGATAAAAATTTTGCAATACATTTTTAACTGCCTTTCTCCTCTATCAAGCTCAAACAGATTCCCTTTGACAATTTTTATTTCCATGGAAAACTGAAGCTCATTAGTACCAGATGGGCTAGTGAAACCAATGGGTATTTTAGTTAAGTCATGAATGACTAATTTTTTTGACAGTCCCAGCCCCAATTTTCCACCACTATTCTTTAAATCATTCTTGACATCAAGATATTGAAAAAGAAATTTGGCTAACTGCTCTTTCCAGGCATCTGACAGATATTGGTATTTAGAACTGATTGAAACCTATAGAAAAATGAACGGATTTTTTTTTTTTCTTCAACATATAACAAATCTACTTAATTTTTAAAAATATCTTTTTATTTAAAAGAAAATGTATTTCTTGAAAAAAACAGTAATATTTGTGGCATTATTTAAAAAGAAAAATAAATTATTTGAAAAAAAAGAAGTATTAAAAATGCCCATAGAAAAAGAAGAAAATCAACTCTGGGAAAATAACTGTGGGATATCTTTTTCTACAGAACATTTCAGCCAGTTCTAATTGCAATATTTGTATCTTTGCTTTTCCAGCAAAGTCCTGGGATGTCCTGGAGTTGTTATATACACAGAGCATCCTGTTAAAGAACTGTAGGCAATATATATTCTGTATATGTATATGAACATATACAGAAATATATATATTAAGGACCTCATTTACCTTCCTTTCTGATGATAGGCTGGACGTTGCTTTCAATTATGTTAATTTCTGAAAATATAGAAAATGGACATTCCTTCTTTACAGTTTCTTTATGGTAATGAACAATAAGCTTTGGTCTGGTCATAAAGATGTGGATAAAATTGCACATATTGATGTATGAAAAGTAACTTAAAAAGATCTAGAGTATGCATCTCATTTCCAGTTACTAAATGGTAGTGTGTACAAGCCACCTGCAGACATATAATTCTGACATGTTTTTTCCTTTATTTGTGCCTAATGGAACCCAGTGACCAAGAAATCTATGATAATTTAGGGTATATGATAACAATGGTTCATATAATTTCCTGCATAAAGATTTGCATCATTCCCTGATGTACCTGAAGTTCAGATCTCACCCTTTCCTTCTCACTAGGGAACTGACCTGGTAAAGGGAGGAAACCCTCTGATATTCTGAACCAATCTTACACTTGATAGAACACCAATGACTGCACAACTGTAATGCCCTTGGGAGATCAAGTTGTCCTTCTACATCTAAGAAAGACTCAGGTATTCATTGAGTATTCAGTGATCTCAGACAGATCATTATTTGACTTCTATCTATTCACTGGTAGAGAAGCCTTCGCTGGTAGAGGTCCTAGCCTTCTGCTCCGACATTCAACTAAATCAACAGGTACAACTTTCCTAATGTCTAACATTAACCTCACTTGCTTCAGTTTGCAGGTATTTCTTCACGTATTGCTCTCACTGGTCATGTGAGAAAGAATCATAGAATATCACAAGTTGGAAGGGACGCAGAAGGATCATTAAATTCAGCTCCCTGTTCCTACAGGACTACTTAAATCTAAACAATATGTCTAGGGTCATTGTCCTTGAACTCTAACAGATTTGTTGATGTTACCACTTCCCCAGGGAGCCCGTTTCAGTGACCACCCTTTCAGTGAAGAATTTTTTCCTAATGTCTAATCTGAGCTGCCCATGAAACGGCTTCATTCCATTTCCTTGCATGCTATCACTGGTGACTAGAGAAAGGTGATCAGCATCTCCTCCTCCATTACCCCCTGAGGAATTTGTAGACTGTGATGATGTCACCCCTCAGCCTCCTCTAAGCTGAACTAACAAAGTAACCTCAGCCACTCCTCATACAACTTGCCTCGAGACCTTTCACCATCTCGGTTGTACTCCTCTGAACTTGTTCTTGTAATTTGGTCTTCTTATACTGAGGCACAAAAACTGCACAAGGTGAGGCTACACCAGTGCAGTAGAGTGAGACCATCATCTCCCTCAATCACCTGGCTGTGTTGTGCTTGATGCACTCCAGGACATAGTTGTCCCTGTTGAGGGCCAGGGCACACACCATTTATTCATATTCAACTTGCCATAAAGACAAATTATTCCATTTTTTGTTCTAAGAGTCTTTTTATTTCAGTGGGTCCATTCTCAGTTTTCAAAAGCCTCATTTGATGATCTCCATTTCTTCTGAGAAATGTGGGCAGAAGCCTATAGAAACTTAATAAACTGCCTAAGTTCATATTCCCTTGAAATCCAGAGCTTCATCAAGATCCTTGTCTTCTAACAGTTTACTTCAAGAGGTTTTACTTTATATGCAGAAGCTAAATGCAAACCCTAAGAACAGCTTCAAGAGAGCAAAAAAAGATTCTTTTTCACATTTACTTCCTAAAGAGAAAATGGGCAGAACAACTGCCTTCCATACAAGCCTCATACATGCACGTATAGGAATCAGGTGGCAAAAGTACAGTCTCCCTTTGGAAGCATTTATGAAAAAGAAATCACCTCAGTGCAGAGTTCAGTCAATGCTACATGCTGGACAGTCAATACAATGCTATGTCCTTGAGAGTGTGTCAGCATGCACCAAGTGCTGAACCTTATTTAATATCTGAAAAAGAATCCTTTCCATATGTATCTTCCCTATCCCAGAGTCTGAACAGCTAACTTCAGGATTACTTTCCTGTCACACATATGGAAAGGGAAAAAAATACATAGAGTAGCACAGAAGACAGAAACATTCTACTTTGAGCCTTCATCTTCCTGTGATTCGTTGGCAAACCTGATCTTCTTCCAGAAATTACTTTATTTTTGATTGAACAACAACAACAACAAATAATTTGCAATTCAAGATTGGAATTTACAACTTTTAAAGACCAATCTCAAATCCATCTGTAAGTATTTAAAATTAACTTACTGTAAAATGTCAGCGGAATCTCTTTGAAGGTACTGTCACGAACAAACTGTAAAGAGAAAAAAGTAATTTTTAAATTGAAAAGGAAGTGCACTTGCCTTACATTTTCCTAATGAGCTTGGGTAGGATTCATTGATTCATTATCAAAAAGTTAAGCTATGCTATTTGCCTGGGTTCTTCCATTCATTGGTATGTAATCTCAAGAGGAGAGTTGAAACAGGTAAGAATATCTGTTTTGCTCCACAGGCTATTGAGGTTGGTGGGTTTAAGGGCACTTTAGCCACTCAATATTCCTTTCAAAGAGGGATTACCTCAAGGATTTAGAAGTGATTTATTTTTCTAGAGTGATAAAATGTACCTGAACCGAAGGGCAGATTTGGGTCAGTTCACATTGGAGTTACCCAAATGCAAATATTCTACAATTATTTGGTATTAAAAAACATAAATTCTATTGAGTGCAGTATGTCATTCATTATTATATTTGAGTAACTGGGAGCTAGTGAATGTGCTGTCTGTTGAAGAAATAAAGGGACCAAGGAATCATTTATGTATTAGACATGGTTTTATAGATCCTCCTAAAAAGAAGGGATTCCTATTTAAAGAGTACCTTAATTTGAATGTATTTAATCAACTTCTTCAGGATTGTGAGCAACTGATCATTTCCAACAGGCAGGTCTGACGAAAGAAATAGGCAGGTAAGAGAAAACATGCATCTGTGTTTTACTTTCATCCACAGTGATCAGATGTAATCACTCTCACTCACAGAGATGTGTACTTCTATATACACATTCATCCATATTAGTGGAAAAGATGCTTATGGCATCTTGTCTTCCATATACTTGACATTTACAGAATTTCAAAGAATTGCTATGGTTTCAAGCAAGGCTCTTCCACAAAATGAGTAGGGTTTTTTTTACATAACTTTAAAACAGTTTCAGGAGAGTGTGTATAAATTCCATGAGTTAATACTAACCTGCTGGATATAGGAGTTTATCAATAACATGAATGACACCATTGGTTGCCATGAGATCAGATTCTCTTGATTTCAGTTCATTAACCAGGAGAGTATCATTCACCTGGTAAAGGATGAAAAAATAACACTAGTTATTAGGCACATTAAAAACCAACCCCAAAGTCTAATATAACATTCAGAGAAATGCATTCTGTAATATCAATTACAAATCTGTAATGTAAAATCCCTGATACAAAGCTGTACCAGGGAGACTTCTCATTCAACACTTAACTATTTTCAAGTAGAGTTTCCCTCCTTGGATGGTTTTAAGAATGTTTGTCACGCCAGGCTCAAAGCCACTTCCAATGAAAACTCCTTGTGTCAAGTGGTAAAGAAGAATATTCCTGAGAGCATTTTTGTCTCCTATTTAAAAAGAAAAGTAGCAGTAAAAATTAAATGGTAATGGATAGTTCTTTCTGGAAATTCTGAAAAGTCACACAGGCTTGAGCCAGGATTAAGTGTAGCATGGATGAAACTACTATGAACACATACAATTTGAATCTGTTAAAACTATGATAGAGAAAAACCCCAACCATATGGCAAAAAGGAACTTGGAACATAATAATAAATATGCCATGACAAAAACAAAAGCAGGCAGCATTTTCCTTTTCTTCTGTATTATTTGATCTTATTTGTTTGCACCTCTAGAGAGATTTTTTTCCATTTTCCTAAACACGCTTTACAAATCACTTGCAGACAGTAATTTCAGGACCACTAAGCGGTAGTATCAAATTCACAACGCCTTAACACTGTTACAATTAAAGATAACTATAGCTAATGTTTAACATAACACTGTCTTGTAGCAACACACTTCTGAGGTAACTCACAACTCTTTGTAAACACATCTTTTCCCATCTGAGGGAGGAGAAATTTGCTATTTACTTCAGGCAGAAAAAGAGTCATTTAGATTGATGGTTTTGTCTGTTCTTGCAGAGAACAGACACAGGTTTGAGAAGTTGGGGAAGGGGAAATAACTCCTATTCTAGGGATATTTCCATATTTATTGGGGTTTTTTTCCATATTTTCTATTTGGGAAGTGAAGAAAAATCCCATTATTTTCAGGACTATCTTAAAAAGGAAATGGATTCTGGAGACTGGGTTAATGCCCTGACAGGGCTCTCTGTTGCTCTGGGTCCATGGATGTTCAGAGTCATAGGATGGGCTGACACAGCCTCCTCATTAGTGGTTTTAAAACACATCTGCTTGCCAGTGAATGGAATACTGACCATTCTACTACAGATTTCATATTAACATTACATGCTGATATTGATTGTTTTTAGGAGTCTCAGTAATGGACATATTGTCTTGTTACATTTTTTCTTGGTGTCTTCTTCAGTGAACACTTTCATTTTTCTGCTTTTTTCTTTGATCACTGATATTACTGCTATTCACTTTACTCCTGAAGAGCAATTAAATGTTCTTTTTCTTTCTACTAAATTTAGCACTGAGATTTTGTGACTGGACCATTCATAGATAGTGTCATTACTTTTAGAGCCTAAAAATGGCCATTCAAAATATATTTTCATAAATTATTAGATTATATTTGTTCTATGCCACAATGGTTACTAGCTAGAATAATTGTTCTGTGTCTCTTTTACAGATAAACAATGTATTTATTTTTATTCTAAAAAACCAACATATTTTAAGGTTTAATTTTTATAGAGAAAGCAACATAATATCTTTAAAGAAAGCCAAGACAGAATTCCTGAAAGTAATATGACACAAAAAAAAAAGGAAATTCTGCTGGAAAAAAAAAAAATAAATATTGAGGGCAAATTAAAATCTCATCTGCCAAGGAAAGTAAATAAGAGACTGAATCACAATGATAGGAAAATGTAGCACTTAAAGCCCCCTAGAAAGCAGAATGGCAAATATAATTCCGTTCTTATTTATAGACAGTCTCCAAAATAGCTTAGCCCTTGAGTACATCAAGTTGTGAATTGAAGACAAAAGTAATAGAGATTATAATCTCAGCTGTAGTTAATAAAATACCTATATAGCCCAGTAAAAAAGAACAGTGATAGGCTTCACAGCCTTTACACAAAATTAATCTCATTTTATAGCATCTTAATTTACTGTTAGTCACTGTAAACACATCACACTAGAAGGAAATTTAGATCACTATCATAACTTCATGGTTGAAGAGATTATTCAAATTGACAATGCCTCATCAGTGAGTTAATGTCTGTTCAGAGATGGAGTTTCAGTTTATCAATGCTCTGAGATGGACTCTTTGAAGTCATTAAGGATTCATAGGATTTTATTTCATGTCTCTGAACTTTGATCTGAAATGTGCAGGAATGGAAAATGTGACTGACCTGGATGTGGCATTCAAAGCAATCTCTCTTCCTGCACTTTTACACAGGCCAGAATGGCACTACACTCAAATAAACTGAAAATATTTATAGTGAGTGGCCACAGTCTACCCTACTAGTGGGAAATTCTTCAGATTTGAAGTATTCACTGTGCATTTCTTATCTATGGAAATAAAGCATGACATTAAAGAAACTTTTACATCTTGTAGAAAATTATATAATTCCAGAGTTTAAAAATGTAAGGTGGAAAGAAATTACATAAACTGTCATTTAACAATACATTTGCAATATTTAACTTGTAGAGCACAGACGATATCAGAGGTCATTGGGTGACCTTTGAATAATATAAAAAGAATTGAAATTCACATCAAATTACATGTTGAATGCTTTTTTTTCCCCAAAAGTTATTTACTCTATTCCCAAATAATAATGTTACTTACTGATCAATATATCTTTATCATCATCAGTTAAACCTTTAAAGGCATCATTAGTTGGAACAAACAGAGTCCATTCTCCAGGCCGTGACAGAACATCATCTAAATCAGCAGCTTTCGCAAGACTTAGGAAAATGCTGTTTACAACAGACAAAACACAAATAGTTTTTGTTAAAGTGTAGTATCTATACTTGGGTCCAGACCCCTAGTTCCCTCATTTTTTTCTGATCACAAACACCATAGGTATTGCCCAGAAAAACTGGTCATTCTAGCATGAAGTCTGGGAGCTCTCACAGTATACAGATGAAGAACAAATATTTTTTTTTTGGTTATAATCTCTTCCCTGACCTCATTGCTGCCCCAAATCCAAAAGCCTACAGGCCCCAATTATTTATCAGAAATATTTTCAGTGCTGTAAAACCTGCTACTCACCTAAAACGCTTATCGTTTCTCAACATCTCATGCAATGTCTTTTCTGCTGGATTGATGATCTGTCTGAAGATGTGAATAAAACCATTCCTTCCTTCTTTACTTCCTCGGACCATGCATGAATTTTCAACACACACAGCCTGATTAAAAGAGAAACAAAAGTATCTATTTACACAATGACATATACTTAAACTCCTCTGAAAAAAAAAAAAAAAAAAAAAAGGATGGATGAATATTTCTAAACAGGCTCATAAATTTAAGAAAAATAATATTAATATTATTTCTTACAGTTTACATTGCTTAAAAAAACAAAAGTAGTAAAATCTGGAGTAAAGTAACATGGTATAAATATTTCCAAATTTTTGTTTGTTTGATTGTTTTTGTTTTGTTTCACAGATTCACAGATTCACAGATTCCCTTGAGAATATTCTTAATTAGTTCTACAAATTAGCTTCAAAAAATTGTCATTAATGGAGTATCAAATCTGGAATCCTGTTTCTAGTAATGATGATTTTTTTTTTCCTAATTTAAAAGCTTAACAATTTTGCTAGTTGTAAATTGTGATTGTTGGAAGTTTCATTTATCTTTGTCTTTTATTCATTCATGACTCATTATTTTCATACTTGCAATAAATAGTCAGAAAGCCCCCTTCACTTACTGTTCGATACACAAAGACTCTAAGTAGTTTTCCTCCAATTGTCTCCAACTCTTGACCATTGTAGAGTTCGTTGAGACCAACTTTCACTTTTATAATGTGGTTCTGAAGGATCATTTTAAGGAGGCGCTGATCCATTCTTAAGGTGTCATCTATAAAGCCATTTAGATACGTGAATTAACAAATTATACAAATTGTAACAAGCTGTGTAGTCTATTGGTTAGGTTTATTTTATCTTTCTAAAATGTATTTAGTCTAAAAGGATGAGTATTTCTCTATGGGTTTCTTTCATTGGAACTTAGAACAAGTACTGGGGTTTATTTGGAAAACTGTCAGAGTAGCATATAATCTTACTTATTTTGATATTCATAATATAATATTTTAAGGATACTAACCCGAGAAAGCACCATTCAGAGGGGCCAGGAGAGTGTATTGGCCTTCTGGTCTTAAAGAAGATGTCAGTCCTAGCTGTGCCACCAGATCTGTAAAAGTAGTCTGCTGGGCACCTCCAAGCTCAAAGACCTGCTTGGCTGTAAATAAAAGAATAATAAAAAGGCATGTTAACACACAATTTATTCATTTTCCTTATTTGAGTTTTCCATGATTGTCCATAGCAATGCATTTGAGGGAATCTAGGCAGGATTTTAGAAAATATTTTCAGTGTAAAAAGTTTTTCATACACATCACTGACCAGAATCAGGAATTAGCACTTCATCAATGAGGTGGATAACACCATTGCTTGTCACAATATCTTTGCGCTTCACCATCTTCACTCCATTCACAGTCAGACTTTCACCATCACAACCAATTTCAATTGTGTTTCCTTCCAAGGTTTCATAGACAGCTCCACCTGTGATGGCTTCAGAGCACTGGAGAGTATTTAAAATATGGAACTTCACAAGAGCTGAGGAGAAAAGAGCAGGAATTCCATATACAGGTGTTCGGATACATATGTTCATATATATGTAAAAGTTACATATAAATGTGAGATAAATTATTAGATCTATACTATTTTTAATAGTTTACTAGTTGATCATATTAGCTTATTTTCACTCATAGATTCTTAAGTGAAAATTATTTATATGAGAAATTATACTATAGGCCTAAACAACATAAAAGGACAAATAATTTTTTACATCCTTTATATTATTAAAACTATATTGGTTACGTTGTGATCTGCATGTAACAGAGTATATAACTTTCTGACTGCAGATTATATGCTTCAAATGGACACTATAGGCTATGGAAAGTCAACCCCGAATTTATATTTTGTTATGCCTTATTATATAAGTGAGGTTCAGTGTACTATCCTCTGTGGGTACAAAAAGAATTAGCCAAAAGTTCCCAAAAGTGCTAAAAAAATATATAAATAGAAAAAAAAATAAATAAATGGTGTGTTATTTCAGGATTCCAGCTTTAGCTATTGTCTCACATTAAGATTAGGCCATATGTTTCATTTCACCAATCTTCATTGAGCTATTGCACAGTGACTTAATCAGGCTATAATGAAATAATGGAGAGCTTGTTTAGTGCAGTGGATCTCATAAATGAGAATAGAAATGTAGCTCTCCATTTCTTAGTAGTCCATTACATTACTGTCATGTTCACATAACAGAGTGATTCAGTTATTTAATTTTATTGAAATTCTCAGGTAAGTGTGATAGCTATTATAGAGTAAGTTCAGTTCAACTTGCAGGGCAGAATTTGCCTTTCACTAGAAAAAGTCCTTGTTGTATTAAAAAGCTGTACATAAGAAAGCTATGACAGATTCTCACATTTAGATAGCTCTGAGTTTCTAGAGGCAGGAATCCATATCAGAATTATACAGCTGAACTATTAGAAACATCAGTGTGCCTGTATTTTCAGTTTCCTTTAAACTGTTTGGGAAAATAACTGTAGTGAATTGGATTCCTTAGGTAACTAGAAACACTAGAGACCAAGAAAAAAAATCCTCCTTTATGTATGCTTAATTTCAGAGATACTACAGTAATGTAGTTTTGATCTCCTGATCTAGCCTCTATTTCTCACTTGCATAGAGCAGTTACATACCTTCAGAAGCTATCTTGTCACCCATAATCCTTTCTAAGCTTCCCCTTGGAAGTCTCTCAAAAGCTTCATTGGTAGGAGCAAAGAGTGTGTAATGACCAGGCCTCCCAAGAATATCCAAGACATCTGATGTAATGGCAGCAGCCTACAAAATGAATTTGTTTTAAAATAGGAGTTATTTAAAATATTACCAAAATACATTATTTGTCTAGTTTTGCCTAGTACCCAAAGATACTTTGATGATAGACTGATATGTTACAGAAAGATGAAAAAATTGACAGAAAGATATAGAAAAATAATTTTCTGGGAAAAATACACCTTGATATACTGAATTACCTCCTCAGTTCATCACAGACAATCAATACATTCTGATAGATGTGAGAAAATGCAGAAATCTTCATTATTATGGCCTGGATTTTTAAATGAAAAATGTGAAAAGATAGGTGTTGAGAAAACAGATCAAAGGATCAGTCTATCAAAGCTAGTAATTTGTCCCTGAAATTTCATTAAAAAAAAAAAGGATTACAAGTGTGTGACTAATTTAACTAAATGCAAGGATGAGCTCTGGAATCACAGCAGGAGGCTGAGAGGTGACCTTATTGCTCTCTACAGTTTCTTAAGGAAGGAAATATCTAGAAGAAGAAATTAGAAACTTGGACAGTAAAAGACCTGTTTCCACTCTGAAAAAAAAAGTAAAAATTCCTACATGTATACACTAGTGTTCTGAAACTTGCTATGGGTTCTGTTCTGGAATTAGTTAGGGTATTTTACCATTTCTAGTATCAGTTTTGAAATTATTCTTATTTATCTAGCACCAGACACTGAAACTTAGGCTCTCATATTTCATTAACTCAGTGCTTAAAAAGAAGACACATTTTTATGTACAGGGTCACATTCTGTCTCATTCGATCCACAAAAGAGCAGAAGCAGACTCCTTATGCAAAATATAATTTGTCTTTCTGTATAGCCAAATTTGCAACATTAGCTAGAGTTCTTAATTTAATTTACTTCTATCTCTTACTGAACTAACATTTCTTACTTTCAGGTATCATACACTATTAGGAAGCAACTAATAAATAAATAATAATCAATGATAAATAATATATGTAATACTATATTAAATATCATATCATTTATAATTATAAACAATAACCAAACTCTTTTTTTCTTTCCACTTACTCTAAAAGATGAAAAGTCATCTTCGACTTCAATGAAATCTTGAATGCTATTTCCAACAGCAGTCAGGACACGATCAATGACATGAACAACACCATTGGTAGCAATCTGGTTGCCATGGATAACCCTGGCACAGTTGACTGTAACAACCTATATTTGAAGAATCAAGAAGTCCAAGATTAAGCATTATTTTTATCATATGCTTGGAATCAGTTTCTTAAAGATTGGCAATGTATGTACTGTATATTAGGTATTCACTGTTGTTCCTTCAGTTTTTATTTTAAATTTTAAGTAAAATAATATTTGAAAGGCTGACTAATCTTCTGGAAAGTTAGAGCAGATTTATTCATACCACCTTGATTTCATATTTCTATTCTATTTTGTATTGCAATTATTAAGATTTGTTTTCCAGATCTTGTTAATATGGTGATTGTATTGAGTTCTACTGATGTAAACTGTAGTAAAAAATAAACATTTTGATGCATTTATCTATAAAGATAAAGACTTGACTGGGAGAATTCTAGCATTTATAAAAATGCTAGATTTTTTTTAGCCAAATAATTGATGTGCCCACTACAATACAAAATTTGTTCAGATAAAATTTCTTCAGCAGACAAAATTTCTTCAAGAGAAAAATTACTTATTTTTGTCAATGGCAACTACTTGCTAAATGTTAAAACTTTATACATCCTATTTTATTAGCTATAGAAAGAAATAAAGAGTAATGTCTATGACTGAATATGTTAGGAAAAAGAAAATAAAGATAATTGACTTACCCCATTAGGATAATGGTTAATAAGCAATTTCTGGTCATTATACATAGACATAAGAGTCATGCCATTCTTAAGATCTTTTGTCAACATTCGCTTGTTGACCATGTGATGGTGAAGAGCATTGTACAGTTCAATATTTACATTGTCAACCAAATTCCTGTGAATTTCCTGAAGAAGAAAGGAAGGAAGCTTCATAACATTCTTCCAGTCAGAAAGGTGTACATCTCGCTTTACCTTAACATATGCTTTTGACATATTCAACAATGGATATTTCCTGTTAGGAGACATGACTCTGATACATATCAATCTGACTCCACTTAAAAGACACTTCAGTCTGATGTGCTCATAAATAGAGGGCTCACAGCATACAAGTCTTTGGAGGAGCTTTGATTCAATATTTATTTAACTAAAAACATTAGTAAAAGAAGGAGACATCTGAATCAGTGTCAAAGTACAATTGTATAAACAAAGTTCTATTTTTTTGTGTAAACAAAGTACAACTCATGCAGTTCCTGTAATTCCTGCCAGTTTCACCAAAACTACACAATTAAGACTAAAAAATAGGAACATTTTTCATGCAAGTGCTTAAATAAGAAACACAGCTGTTTAGTAGTGTAAATAAATTCAAATACTCTAGCTCAATAATGCATGTTAAACATGCAAACATGCAAATTATTTTATTATAACTTGTATACTGTCCTTTCATGTCAAAAATATCAATATTGTTTCTAGTCTACATTTTCAAAGACTAGCCATTGCAGCTAAAAAATATTAGCAGAAAGGGCATATACATGTGAACACATATACACACTTACAGAGTTTAATTGCTCCCAGGCTTCATTGCTTGGTGCAAAGAAAGTGAATGATCCTCGTCCCTCAATCTCTTCTCTCAGCTTTGATATGTCAGAATACTGCTGTGTGGAGGTAACTCCCACAATACCAAGTGTACCATATACATGATCAATAGGAGCAACTAAAATAAACATGAGACAAGGATGTTGTAAACACTTCAGTAATCTAGTTTCTTATAGTGAAATCTACTTCTTTTGGTCAGACAATAGTATTGTCTTTCTGAAACTATTTAAATCAGTATTAAAATTTCATTGTCAAAATACTCAAAAAACCATGTGTTTCAAAAAAGCATTTGTTTAATCTGCTTTTTTTAACTTGTTTGCTTAATGAAAAATTAGATCAAACTAAACCAAATATTGTAATGTTTTCTTATGAACAAAAATAAAATGGGAAGCTATGCATTAAGGACAGGAGTACATTCTATCTATAATCACAAAACTTTAAATGGAGTGGGTCTCATTTAGTCATGATGGATCAGACTTATTCTTGTGATGCCTCTTGCTCTTCTTCCAGTCTGTGGTTTGTGCATATATTGATTAATCCAGAGAATAATAATAGTCATAGTCTTACAGTTAAAACAGTGCTACATGAGAACAGGACTCATCTCTCCTAATTCTAGGCATCTTGAAGTGAGGCATTTGCATGTGAGGTATATGTTCTTGGTTCTTTTTATGGTCATAGAGAGAAATGGGGAATTCTTGACTGTGACTGACCTCACTCTAATGTAAACATCTAAACTGAGATAAATTCATCCAAACTTTAAAATAACGTAAACATTTAAAATACCTGAAAGGATCTAAATTTTTGAAATATATTCATTCTCAGATTGCTTTTCCATGTTGCTTTTTTATTTGTGGAAAACAAACCATTCACTAATAGAAGAAATAAATAATTCCTGTCTTCATTTTCACTCGTTCCTAGTTTATTTAAAGCCTGTAACATTCTTTCACTAAGATTCAAATCTCTGGAAAAGAAATATACAGAATTTAGATGTGTCACACCTCATGTCCTAGGTTTTCTGACCTCACTGATATGTTTGAAGTTATTATGGGGTATGATAGAAATAGGAATAAAAGTTCTTATACATCAGCTTTGGAAACTGAAGACACTATTATTCCTCTCCAACCCAGAAACTGGGAGGTGCTTGGAAATTCAATTTAAAGTGCACAATCAAATTCAGTGCTGGAAGATTTTTAATTGTATTGGCTGTATGCAATTCAAGCTGCGTATTCTCAAGCAGTAATTCTTAAAAAGAAGCAAACACATCATATGACCTCATTTGAAAGTATTTTGTGTTGTGATACTTCTCATGTACTGACTCATTCATCTGAGAATAAGAATGTACCTGCAGGACATCCTCTCGTACCATCCATCTTCATATAGCCAGGACAGCATTCATATAAGACAGTTCTGTAGGATATAGGCAAAAGCACAATTAAATAGTATACATGAGAAGTGTATATTCATTTTAGTTGAGTCTAGTTTTTAATTTCTTTAGTATTCAGTTTTCATTGATAGGTAAACACTTTCCAGATTAATTCCTTTTTGTCATTCAGCTTTTTCTGTATAAAATATAAATTGGTTGTATTTTACTAAATGTAAACCTTTCCATTTTACAGAATGACTGCCATCATTAAAGTGATAGAAACTCAGGAGGCAATGTGGAATACATGTAAAGTATATAGAGTTATAAAAATGATGTTACTAGAACAGCAGCTGAAGAAAATGAATTTATGGTTGATTTGGAAAAGACTGGATGGAAATGAAGAAAAAGAAAACAAGAAAAGAGAAGACATTGAGAGAAACTGGTGACAACATGTTTGGAATGGAAAAAAAAATGGACTGAACAGAAATTAAAGTGACAAAACCACATGAAGTTACCTACATATCATATATAGGAACTAAACAGGTATTTGGGAGAAGGCCCTTTATGTTGTATGGTGATAGAAAGTGGGATTGCAGAACTTCAGTTTCTCAAGGAAGACTTTGAAGAAGTCAGCAACATGGGAGAAAACTGATTAAGAGCAGACATAAAGCAGATTCTAGAGAAGGAAGTCACTAAAGGCTGAATGGATGCACAGAAGGGAAAGTTCACTGGTAAATGCAGTGAGAATAAAAAACAGACTATAAGAAATAAAACCCAGAGTTTAAAGTGTATTGTCATCAATGCATAGATATAATTTTGCAATGCCAGAGACCAGGAACTGTTACACAATGAAGTCAATAAAGTATTTTTGTTCTTGGATATAAATGTAATCTATAAATATCAGCAAAACAGGGCTATCTGATTATTTGATTATTTGACACTCAATTTAAAATTTATGGTCTTATAAGCAGTAATGTATTCTTAATTAATATGACAGAAATAAAAGCTCTAGCATAGATTTGCTTGACAAAATCTCCTCTCTTACATGAAAGTGAAATCCACTGCAGTTATCACAGAGCAGATTTTGTCTTCTTAGAAGAGGTAATGCCAACAAATTATGCAGATTTACCAAAGCCTAAGGTATAAACCTTAAGACATTAGATTTCACATATAACTTTTCAAAATATGGTACTCTGAATGACAACAAAAAATTGCCATCATGGTTTTACACAGTACATTATTTTTATATGTATGAGTGATGTTGGAAGTGCTAGAGTTCTGAATACTAACTCCTTGAGGGGTTTTGCTACTAAAAACTACTAGTAGTTTTTACTACTACATTTCATCTTTAATGCGTCAACTCTTTGGCGATAGCTGACTACATTTCTCTCATCTTTCATAAACCAAAGCTGACATAACATTAACCACAAAGACACTAAAATGAACATCTTATTCAAATGAAAAGTTGGATTTAAGACCTTCAACATCCAAAAGACTTGAAGATATAAAAAAAAATGGAAGTAGAATAGCATTGAAGAACATAATTTTAAAAGTGAGGATTATAATTCTATAACAGATAGTAATCTGATATAGTGAAGATTAAAAAATAAAAATAATAAAAATAAAATAAAAAACCCCACAAACCTTAAAACAAACAAGTCTTTCATTTATCTGAGCTATGAAAATATTTTGTCTCTATTCCTTTGTACACATAGTCACACATGACATATACACCCATATCCACATGCAGATGCCACATTCCCATTTCAACTGAGAAGTCATATATTGAAAGTTTTTGCATATTTTTAAAATGCATCTCTTTCTTTAAAGAAATTCACTGCAAGGCTATTTCTTGGGAATGCAAGAATAGCATACAGTTTAGGCTAAAGATTTTCTAACTAATAAGGAAATTACCCTTCTACTTTTTCTCCTTGTTGCATCCCTGCCAGAAGATGTCGTTAAGAAAGCTGTGAAGACAAATAGGAGCCAAAATGTTCTTTAAGCTGTGTGAACTGCTTTGTCATGAGAAAATATTTTTTTCTTCCACAGTATAGAAAATAACTCCCCCTCACCTCATGAGTATCTATGAAAGATTGCAGTCTTAATTAGCTTTTGGAAAAAGGAAAGAGGAAGCTGAGTTAGAAACATGGAACAAAACATGGCAAGTTTAATCTTCTTACTGTATCCAACAATGACACAGTTAATGAAAGGCAGAAAATTCACTGAAGAACATAGTGAAGACAGAAAATACTTCTTCAGCCAAGCATTACAAAATCAGTGCCTTTTTTTTTTTTCCATGCAACTTGTTATGTATAACCCAGTCTTTTTATTCAGTCACCAGGGTTTACTGTAAGTTCCTAGAGTACCCCTATTCCCTTACAGTTGACTGCAATTAGAAGGTCCATGTATCAGTTGTGCTCAAAAGATAGTGAGAAAGATAGAATGGGAGGAGTCTGTATGAAGGATCCCATTATAAGGTTAGAACCAGATAAAAGTCAGTGCAAGACATATTTCCTCAACGCCACTCTTATACACGCAGCACACAGAGGATGTACCTCACACCATAAGTTATCTTCATCTATATGTTCAATATGTGGTGCCTAAGTGACGAAGTTAGCAATAAAATAACAACAATACAGTGATACTTTTGCTTGCTTATTTTAGGATGTGTAAGAGTCTGTTTACTAAGTGTATCAAACCTTGAGAGATTATAAGATCTGGAAAGATTTGTTAGGAAGATGAAAGGCATTGATTGCTTGTGATCTATTTGTCTCCTTGCAGATAGAATTTAACAAAAGGAAAAGATGAGTATTGTCTAGGCAGGACCATCTTTTCTTTAAGTTAAGAGTTTCTGCTAATTATAGGGGAGACTGATGTCAGGTAACACTCTGTCCTGGCTTATAAGGGCTATTGCAAGTCGATACCACAACACTTCCTGTGAAAGTTGGGAATAGTAGGTACGAGGGGGTAGGGGGGAAATGCCTGTCCTTTGGAGAGTGGGATAGGGACTGCTGAGAAGTGTTGTGCCATCCCCATTCCTACCTCAGGGTTGGTACCAGTCAGGAGGTTCTCGAGCACTACAAACTCACACAAATGCATGTACACAAATGCACGCAGCATGGGGAATAAACAGGATGAACTAGAGATCTGTGTGCCATCTCAGGACCATGATCTCTTTGCAATCACTGAGACACGGTGGGACAGCTCCCATGACTGGAACACTGTCATGGATGGATGGCTATGTCCTTTTTAGGAAGGATAGGCTGGCAAGATGAGGTGGTGGAGTTGCTCTCTATATGAGAGAGTAATTGGAATGTATAGAGCTCTGCCTGAGGGACAATGAGCAGAAGGTTGAAAGCTTGTGGGTAAAGATCAAAGGTGAGACTAATATGGCAGACATTGTAG
>WYEA01021951.1:6200-16370 GCA_033558465.1 Alcedo atthis | reverse complement strand
AATCCTCATTTTTAGAATTTTTTGTTGTTAATGCACAAACATATATCCTAAGCCTGAAAGATACCATATTCACTGAAAGGGACCACAGAATCATTTAGGTTGGAAAAGATATTGTAGGTATTAGAAATCAAGGCAACAAGGGGAACCTTGTGGTTGGAATCTACTACAGGCCACCCTATCAGGAGGAAACTTTTGATGGAGTGTTCCTAGTGCAGCTACAGGAAGCATCAAGTTCTCAGGCTCTTGTCCTTCTGGGAGACTTCAACCATCCTCACATTTGCTGGAAAAGTAACAACAGCATACAGTAGACAATCCAGGAGGCTCTTGGAGTGCCTTGATGACAACTTCCTGAGGCAGGAAATAGACACCCCCACCAGAGGGGAAGCAACACTTCACCTGGTGATTACAATGGAAGTGAGTTCATCAGGGATCTCAAGACTGGAGACAGCCTGTGTGGTGGTGACCAGATTCTACAGGTATGTCAATTAAAAAAGAAAGATGAAAGAAAATATACTCCTCCTGAAGAGTAAAAAATGATGAGCCGGCAATAATGGATGAGGAGAAGGCTGAGGTTCTCAACAATTTTTTTTCCTCAGTCTTCACTGACAAGGTCTCTCCCAACACTCCCCAAGGCAAACTGCAAGGTGTGGACCAGGATGGTGAAGTACCTCCCACTGTATGTGAAGATCAGGTTCGTGATCACCTGAGGAACCTGAACATGGGACTTGATGAGAATCATCCCAGAGAACTGAAAGAATTGGATGATGGAGTTGTCAAGCCACTTGTCATGATATTTGAAAAGTCTTGGCGGTCAGGTGAAGTCCCTGGGGACTGGAAGAAGGGACATGTGACAACCATTTTACAAAAAGGTAGAAAGGAGGACCCTGAAAACTATTGCCCTGTCAGCCTCACCTCTGTGCCTGGGAACATCATGGAGCTGATTCTCCTAGAGGGTCTAACAGGACAAATAGAAGGCAATGGACTAATGAAGAAAAGCCAAAATGGCTTCATCAAGGGCAGGTCCTGCCTGACTAATCTAGTGGCTTTCCATGATAAGGTGACTACATCCATGGACAAAGGACAACCTGTTGATGTGATCTATCTGGAATTCTACAAAGCTTTTGACACGGTGCCCCACAACATCCTACTCTCCAAGTTGGAGAGATATGGATTTGATGGGTGGACTGTACCGTGGATAAGGAATTAGCTGGATGGTCACATCCAGAGGATGTTGGTCAATGGTTCAATGTCCAGATGGAGAACAGTGACAAGTGGCAACCCTCAGGGGTATGTATTGGGACCTGTACTATTTAATATCTTCATTAATGATATTGACAATGGAATCGAGAGCACCATCAGCATGTTCACAGATTACACCAAGCTGAGTGGTGCTGTTGAAAGTCTGGAGGGACAGGATGTCATCCAGAAGGACCTGGATATGCTGGAGAGGTGGGCCCATGTGAACTTCATGAGGTTCAACAAGACTAAGTGCAGAGTCCTGCACCTGGATCGGAACAACCCTCACTATCAATCCAGGGTGGGGGATGAGGTGCTGGAAGGCAGCTCTGCAGAAAAGGACTTGAGGGTGTTGGTGGATGAGAAGCTGGACATGAGCCAACAGAATGCACTTGCAGACAAGAAGACCAATTGCAATCTGGGCTGCATCAAAAGAAGTGTAGCCAGCAGATGGAGAGAAGAGATTCTGCCCCTCTACTCTGCTCTGGTCAGACCTCACCTGGAGTATTGCATCCAGTTCTGAAGCCCTCAGCACAGGAAAGACGGATCTGATGGAGCGGGTCCAGAGGATGCTACAAAGATGGTCAGGGGGCTGAAGCACCTCTGCTGTGAGGACAGGCTGAAGGAGCTGGGGCTGTTCAGCCTAGACAAGAGAAGGCTCCGGCAAGATGTTATAGCCACCTTGCAGTACCTGAAGGGGCTACAGGAAGGCTGGAGAAGGGCTGTTTCCAAGGGGCTGTAGTGAAACAACAAGAGGTAATAGGCTTAAATTAGAGAATAGTAGATTTAGAATGGATATCAGGAAGAAGTACTTTACCTTGAGGGTGGTGCAACAGTGGAAAGGTTCCCCAGGGAGGTGATTGAGGCCCCATCCCTGGAGATATTCCAGGTGAGGCTGGACAAGGCTCTGAGCAGCATGGTCTAGTTGAGGATGTCCCTGCTCACTGCAGGGGGGCTGCACTAGAAGACCTTTGGAGGCCCCTTCCAGCCCTAAACATTCTATGATTCTATGATTCTAAATAGCCGTCAGAGAAGGAATTTCTAACTTATGTTCTGAGTTATTTGCATAAACTGAAAACTAAAACACACTTTCCTGACAGTATTACTTTTATTATCGGAAAAAGACTCATGAGAATCCACTAGATGTTTCTTTAGTATATCAAGGAAAAGCATCAAGAACCCCTGTGAAGAAGCAGAGGGGTAAGAGTGAAAGGATTCCTTTTAGTGGAGAAGCTGCAGTGTTTCTTTACAACACTAAGCTCTTTAGAAACTAGAGAAAATTAACATTCAATAAATACCAACTCAAAATTCTTTCCTGTAAAGCTGATGACATAAGTATACTATTTCAAGTATACTAGGACCTAGGTCATGAAAAAAAAATAGCAATATAAAGAAAATATTTTAAAACAATATTAAAAAATAAGCTTAAGTGTTAGAGATCTTGGATCAGCTATATTCAAAATGAAGGATACATGATAGCATAAGTATGCACTCATGTATCTTTCTTTATAAGTCTAGATGTAGACTTATGCAAAATTAATGATTTTAAATTAAAACTATATGGGAAAAGACCATACCACTACATATTAATGCTTCATCACATATTCATATATCTTTGATGATTTGAAGGAACAAACAGGCTATAGTTTAGATCACAAATGAAAAATACAAGGGGATTAAAAATGGATAATGTGTATAATGAAATAAGAAAGTCATTTTAAGACACAGCAGCAATCACTTATCCAAAGTCAATTTAGAAGTGTCCACCATCAAGATGACCACAAAAAATCATAAAAACATGATGCATCTACAGTAGCCACATGAAAATAAAAATTGAAATCTAAAAGAAAACTGAAGAGAGCTTTGACAGAAATGAATTGCTGTCTGATGTCAATAGATCTATGACAGCTATTCCTAGCAGACTATCTACCCTTGCATTCTTACACATTTAAAAATTGTACATTATTTTGGTTTTCACAGATCTGCATTTTTAATATAGGACTTCCCCTAACATTTCAGTTATCAATAATACCATTAATGCTCAGACCGAGCACAGTTTTTCTTGAGTATTTTCACCTGTTCAGAGAAGAAACAAGGTATTTTTGTTTGGTTTGTTTGCTTCTTTTTTTCTTTTTTTCTTTTTTCTTTTTTTAATTGATGGTGTAAGGCTATGTACCTGACAGAAAGTTAGAAAAATTCCTGTTTCAAATTGTGGTTGAAATTCTTTCCCACTAACTGTTGAACTTTCAAGCTGAACAATTTGTTATATTAATCTTTTTCTCAGAATGTCTCAAGCTCATTGTTACTATAGTGCATATGGAACTGACTCCCCCTAGGTCAGGTGACTGCTCTATTCTTATACTGGTGGTCTTAAATAGTTCAAGAGATACTCTGTGATAATCAGACTCAGTCCTTCTCAAATAACAACTGGGCTTCAAAAGAAGACCAACAAGATCAGACAGATAAACTCATTACCTTTTATAGTAATAAATAAGACTGCATTTCATATGAGAAAGTACTCCTATATGCAGGGACAGTTTGGTTTTTTTAATATAGACCAATTATGTAAGTCTTATAGACTACTAATAAAAAACAGAGATTGGGTTATTTTTCATTCCTGTATTATTTATCTGTATCATAAACATTTATTCACTTTAAATATTAATGAACTCTGCCCTATCTTTTGTCTTTTTAAACTTAATTCATAGTAGTGAAAAAGCAATGTTCATGGAAAACATACATATCTAATGGAAATAAAAGAGCATGAGAAAACATACTTAAAGGTTAATTATATGAGGATAAAAACTGTCATCTCTTAAACATCCAGTAGACTCCCTGAACAAATATAATCTGGTCATGGTCTGTCTAAATGATGCTGTGCATGAGGAATTCCCACTGAATATAACGATATCCACATGAAAACTACTTACCTCTCTGTAAAACAATACAAAACAAACTCAACAACAACAAAACCACAGAATTGAGATCTAATGCTTAAACAGAATAAAAAGAAAATAAACTATATGAGTACTGGGTCAACACTTCCAACAGCTCTTTAGCAAGTGCCAAAGAGCTGAAGCTGACTAAGCAAATAAAAATATAGAAAGATAAACACAGTTGACCTGAACTCCACCTGCAATGGGAACAGTTAGCCTCTTTCCAAAGGATTACAGGAGACAGATAGGCCTGTATCCAGTCTGTCTCTAAAGGCCTAATTAACACGTTTCAGATGCCTCTCACTTGAACTATTTCTCTTTGCTGTGCCCAGTATCTGGGTGCATAATCTTTTAGAAACAACTCCATTGCTTTTAGAAGCAGCGGAAGAAAACATTTCCTTTGTCAGAAAGGTAGTTGTAGCCATACATAACCTTGAAGCACAGCTTTAAGCAGTTTTCTACACAGAAACCATTCAACTTATTCAATATTTTCCACTGTCATTCTAAGGGGAGAGTGCATCTTTTTTAACAAGGGCCAAGTGCTCTGATTTAACTCAGAGTATTTTTTAATATGTGTCTGCATCACTTTTAAAACAGTGAGTTACAGTTCATTTACTGTTTGGACAGGTATTACCTTAAATTTTATAAAATGCAAGACTCGGGGCTTATAAGGAGATAAGAATGTATTAAACTATATATATATGTAGGGAAAGAGAGAGAAATATTTGTTATAGAATGCAAAGCCAAACAACAAAATATATAATCAGTAAACTTTGAAAAAGCAGTATATATAACAGACACTGATGGCCGCCCTTCCCGCCGACAACCAGCAGGGGCCACTGGAAAACACCGTTGAACAGGGAGGGGGCAGTGTGGGGGGAAGAAAACAATGGGGATGACTTGAAAGACAAATCCCCACTTTTAAGAAGAACAGGGTCCCAAGGAGATCAAAGTGTCAGACGAAACCACAAAATATATGACTGGCAGAGGTGCTCCAGGAAATCCTGGTGGTGAAGAGAAGAAGAGCTGGTTGGAGAAAATCTAGTCTGGGAAGACAAGAACTGGTTTGGACAAAAAGGCAGATTCCTTTCTCCTGAGTCCATGCCAAAAAGAAAGTAGAGAAAGGGAGCTTCCCGGAAACCACTCCTCTTACATTTCTGTCTGCGTGCATATCCTGGCTGCCAACTCCGACTGGCCTGTCCCTACCCCCACAGACAGGGAAAATAAATAAATATATATATAAATAAATCAATGGTTGGGTGTTTTTAAGAGAGAATCACTACCCCTTGACATTTTTCATTCAGAAAAATGTTACTGGCAAGGGTTCATTCTCATTTATGTGATTTTGTGGGACTTTTCTATCTAACCAAAGGGCTTTTTAGAACTAGAGACACTGGTGTGTATTTATCTTATTCATAGCAAAAGGTCACATGCCAGGCACCACAACTCTTAAATACCAAAGCACAATTAGCAGCTGTGTATTGACACTGCTTTCGTTAATGCTTTATTTCCTTCCCTACATTTTATGCCAGGCACATATACAGCCTCCAAAATCAACAGGTTGACTTTTCGTCTTGATGTTTGTGGAGTTGGATGGTACATCGTGAATATGTAATTACCAAGATTCAACAGATGAATCAAATGACCAAATATTTCTCTCCATTTGAGCATACTTTCTATTGAAGAGAGCAAGCTGAAAGAGTATGTTGTGAGTTTCCACAACTCTCCATATGAACTGAGCAAGCACCCTGTTGTGAGTGCAGCTGCTGCTCTCTGCTGTAGTGAATTTAGGCTTGGAAACATACTTAGATCACATCTGTGATCACTAGAATTTTTAAATCTTCAAAAACACATTCCCATGCCCTAGCAAAGTATTGTTACAAGTCTTTTCAAAATATATTGCAAGAACATATCTTTACATTTGCTCTTCAGCTCTGTTCACACTGAGCACCTGTATCTGTTCCATTTATAGTTATTCATCAATCAGGTCCCTAAAAAGCACACTAATCTGCATTTTATTAAACATTGACAAAGCTGAGGTACACAGACGTTTAAGTGCAGTGTTACATCTCAAACACATGGTAGCCCCATTACAAAACCAGTTAGAGACACAGGAGGTGGGGAAGACTCTTTACAAAGCCTGCAGTGATAGGACAAGTGAAGGGTTGATAGTTTGAAACTGGAAGATGGTAGATTTAAATTGGAAATATGAAGAAAAATCTTCACTCTCAGGGTGGTGAGACAATGGAACAGGTTACCAGGAAGTTATGGATGCTCCATCAGTGGTTGTGTTCAGACCCAGGTTGGATGGGGCCTTGAACAACTTGGTCTAATGGGAGACATTCCTGCCATAGCAGGGGATTTGGAATTAGGTGAAACTTAAGATGTCTTGCAATCCAAACCATTCTGTGATTCTTTGACCAGAGAAACATACATCCACTGGCCCAGGAGCTAGCTCTTCTGCTGATGTATCAGATGTTTTCCAGGACTGACTGAAATGCATTGGAACTCTGCAATCACAGGTTATGTTATATAGTAACAGTAACTTTCACCTGGTAATCTCAGTTGTCCTGACAACATATTCAGTTTATTTTACAAATTTCTCTAAAATAAGCAGTCTTCTCTATAAACTTCCAAGCCTTGCAAAATCTTTAGTTTCCTTTGGAAGACTCCTAGGGCTCAAGTAATGGTGAATGAGGGAGGGTGAGGCCTATGTTTTCTGTAGGAGATTATAAAAAAACCAGCTTGACTAAACATTACAGAATTCAGGAAATAATGTGTACATATATTCAGGCAGAAGATTACACTTTACTATTATTATTTCATTGTACTAATTGCATTTTCATTTGGTCACTTCATACTTTTTGCTTAGAGAAGCAGGGATTATATTTCAAAGCCTGATCAAAATCAGGTAGCCACAAGTTCCCAGAAGCTGCTTTTCACAGAATCACAACACAACCTTAATTTCAATCATGGTAACTCACTTGGTCAATCTGAGTAAAATTTTTTTTTCACTCTTCTGGGAAAGGGACTCATAAAAACATGACATAAAAAAAAAAAAGAAGTCTGGTCTTCTTACAAAAGATTATCTGGCAAGGGTAAAAACACCAGGGAGAATAGGCTGGAATGGAGCAAAACAAAAAAAAAAAAAAAACAAAAAAAAAAAAAAAAAATGTTTACAGACAGACACCTAGAAGTCTTAACCTGACTAAAATCACCTAAGGACTAAACAATGCTAAGTGTTTCAATTATATTCTTATTGTGTATGTTGTAGCAAAGCAACTTAGCTTTTCCTCTGTATGTGCTGTTATGTTTACATAATCAGTTCTGACTCATTTAATGATGTGAAATAAAAACATTTCTTTATCAGTTCATTTTGCAAAATATTCCTCCTAATTAATATCTTACCACCACCACCTTTTACTTTCTCTCTGTTTTTAACCACAAGGTTTCATAGCTAATGTTATAGGAAGATGACAAGGGCAATTATCATTAAAACAGAGCAGAACAAAGCTATGGTAATGAGAAGAACTACAGTTCATTCACTGAGTTTCTGGCAGTGATGAAAGGAGTAAACTGAGCCTACCTTTCTTTTATAGATAACAAGCAATTTACAACATGTAAACTAATACAGAGAAAATAATAATTTACTGAAAAATGGAGAACAGCAGGCCCTGAAAAATACAAAGGAAAACAACTGTATAAAAATCACTATATTAAAAATTATTATGAATAGGTGACATGGAAATAGTGCTGTTATGCATGGTAAGTAAAACCACTATTTCAAAAGGAAATCCTGTTATCTGAAAAACAGATAAACAAACAAAAATAAAACACAGGAATCTAAAAATACAAGTGCTTTATTGAATCCTGCAAAAATATAGCGTGTTTTGGTATCAAAGCATTTCTTCACAGAAAGCAAATGGTTGTTTGATGACCTAGGGGACAGACCATGATCCAGGAGCAACTCTGATACACTGGGAGCAAAAGACAAATAACTTTAACACCCCACACTGCAGATGCTTTGGCAGTCTAGGGAAGCTCTATATAAATTAAAGATACTATTAAACCTGCTCTATGGCTGACAGTCTGGACCTGTCAGAAAGGTAGATTAAACTTGCTTATTTCTTCATGTTCCACAATGCTTTTGACCCAAGAACAGGAAAGGAATATTTCACAGTATATGAAAGACCAATATATATGGAGACCTTATAGCCTTTCAGTACTTTTAGGGGGCCTACAAGAAAGATGGGTAGGGGCTATTTAGAAGGTGATGGATGAGGTAATGGTTTTAAACTATCAAAGGGATGATTTAGATAGAATGTTAGGAAGTTACTATGTTACTATGAGTGTGGTGGAACACTAGAACATGTTGCCCAGGAAAGTCATGGAGGCCCTGTCCCTAGAGATATTCAAGCAGGCTTGACGGGTTGCTGAGCAACGCAACTGTAAAGATGTCCCTGCTTACTGCCAGGATGTTGGACTAAAAGACCTTTGGAGACCCTTCCAGCACAAGGTATTCTATGATTCTATGTATGTACTGTATGAGACAGTAATCTCAGTCAAGGCTCAGCTGTCACTCCTCCTGAACACTGGCCACTCACAGGCATCTCCATCAAGGGAGACCCTGGTAAAAAAAATTGTTTGCACATTGATATCATATTACCTTGTCTTCTGATTCAAGCAACTTAGCTCTTCTAATGAACAAAAAGCAAATAAATTAAAACCTTAGTTAGGAAGAAGCTTCTGAACAACAAATTGAGTTCAGATTAATCTGAAAGACATGAAACATGCCACATTAATATCCAGAATTTCCTAATCTCAGTTCCCATGTTTTGGCAGCACAGAATGACTTAAAAGTAAATTAAAAACAAAAAGAAATCAGAGACTCGGAAAGGACAAGTAACTGACTCTGACTGATGCAGCAGGGAAATAACAGAGCCTTGGGTCCTTCTTGAGTAGAATCAACCTAATGCCCATCTTTGCAACCTCTTCCATTGTCTTTGTGGTAACTTAGAGTTTTAGTGTATATTAAAATAACATTCCATTGACCAATCCTGAGTTGGAATTGCACCTTTTCTGCTATGTAGAATTTCCTAAGTATTCAAAGCAGGCCAGTGGTACCTTCCCCAGAAAACAGATGCCACAGATGAGTTCCTTATCTCCCTAACACAGTTCAGGACTAACAGTTACAAACCAGAAAGCAGCATTAACCCTGTATGACAGGCTAAGGCTTTATGCATTACTCCAGCAGATTAGGAACAGGAATAAATGTCAAATGGCCTGAGTTCCCACCCTTTTTCTGAACTTGTTTTATTGCAGAGCATAACCCCTATGTGTCTCAATTTTCCTACTTGAAAAAATGAGATAATTATAACTTTGTACCTCACAGAGACTTTGTGAAGCTTAAATTAATAATGTTTTCCAAGTGCTATGTAAGTGCAAAAAAATAATAAGGTCACTCAGCATCAAAAAGGGGACCGGAGTCAAAGCTTTTATGGCTTTTGGCCCCATATATAATCCATAAAACTTTCACCCAAGCAGTTACATTAAATAAATTCAGGACTTCAGGTCTTTACCATTTAGTATGTGAAATGTCCTAGGCAGCAGTTTCATTCCAAAAAATTATTTCTATAAAACACACAAATTTTTACAAAGGAAAATTACAGGGGTTTTTTTGAGCTGCTCAACTACTCACTAAGACATTTTCTGTGCAGTTGAAGAATTTTCCTCCCACAGTTTTATTTCTCAAACAATTTAGGTTTGGTTTGTTTTGGGGTTTTTTCCCAATATATTAAATAGAGAATAAACTTGCTTTTTAAAATAAAAACAAAAAAAACAATAAGTGAAAATAATAAATCTTATGAAGATCTAGTAGAAGGAAACTTCTTTATATAAAAAAAACAACTTACAGATACGTATTCTTTCTACTGGCTGAAAAAAAAAAAAAAAAAAAAGATTATGTTGGGGTTAATGGTTGGACTTGATGATCTTAAAG
>WYEA01021950.1:10427-35302 GCA_033558465.1 Alcedo atthis | reverse complement strand
AGGGAAGGGAAGGGAAGGGAAGGGAAGGGAAGGGAAGGGAAGGGAAGGGAAGGGAAGGGAAGGGAAGGGAAGGGAAGTAGAGCTCCTCACTCAGACTTAAGCACAGCAGAAGGAGAGTGCCAGGAGTATCTGTGCCTGCAGAAGCCAAGCCTGGGTTTACAGCAGGTACTAAAGCAGGACCTTGCAGGATCAAGGACCTGAAGCCTCCGTAACAGACCCTTGCTACTCCCATGTACACCACAGACAGGGTACCAGCAACAGCTGGCCAGTATAAAAACAGGATTATCCCTCACAAGATGCAGGTGAAGGACTGGCTCTCACTAACTATTGTTAAGCCCATGGCTTGGGGTGAAGCATTTAATTGCAAGGAGCTGACAAGTGGCCATGAACAGGTTAAAAATTGCCCAGTACTGGTGCAATCCAGTATAAATGGAATAAGCACAACTGTCAGAAGAAAATACTTCTTCATGTTAGGGGTTGATTAACAGTCCAAATCCTCCTTCTACTCCAAAGACATTGAAAGTTTAGGCACAAAGAGTGGAAAAGCTTCCTGATTCTGTTTCCTGCAGCAACAGCCCCACATTTGTGCTGGGCTCCAGTACTGCCATGCTCTACTTAAGATATCAGGGTATCAGGCTTTTGGGATATAGTATTGTGTGGAATAAATTTCCCCTGACACCCCCAAAGGAAGCCCAGGCAGGAATAGGGACAATGTGGCACCTGGAATATAGCAACCTGGAGTGTAAATGTTTGACAAGTTTCAGCTAAGTAGAAGAAAAAATATCTTACTAAATGTGAATAATAACACTACCTTTTCGCAAACCAGCAGTAACTTATGTCACAAAGTAGCACAGACAGACCTGTCCCATCCTTCCTCAGATAACTTATGACTCAGGAATCTGTTAAGAAATGCCAGTGTCTCTCTCTAATTCTGAGCTTTACTGCAGTTCACTGCTGTGGGATTTGGCTGTGCTTGTCCATCCAGGTCTACGAGTCCTGCCAATACATATGAGTTGTTCTCCCTGGAAAGCTGCTCCGGGAGTCCTCTCTATGCAAACTGCATCTCTGCCCAGCATGCAGGAGGAAACACAGAAAAGCATTGGAAGACATCAGAGTGGAATCTAAATGTCATCCATAATGCCACATGGTCGTATTAGCAGCTGATGAACTGGCTGAATCAGGTTTAACATACATCTGAGCAGAGCTTGAGAACTAGGGCAAATGACCACACTATTCAAAGGAAGGCCTACTGGACTGGATACCAGCCACAGCAATAACCAGAAGCAGATTCACAGGAAAGAGAAAGACAAATGTAAATGGTATTTCCACAATTACTTTCTCACTCTTAAACTACCTTCTGCTCAGGGAAGTTCCCAAGTCAGTTATGGTTTGTTTCTTCACTGATCCTCAGTGGATCCCTCTTGCATCCTTTGGCAAGGAGCTCCACAGGCCTGACGGGTGTTCTTTGTTGACTGTGTTTTATGTTTGAATCTGGGTCCCCATATTTGAGTGAATGGTCCCAGATTCTAGCTGTGTACTGGAGGATGTGAACAGACTCAAGTGTTCTCAGCTGCCTAGTTAGGTCTCATATGGAAGTTATCCAATTCTGTCTATCATGCCATATTGTTGACCCCATCCGAGCCTAAATTTTTAATGTTTCTGGATCACCATGTTGTCTATTACTCTCAACTATAGAAATTAACTTAAAGCCCATTTAGTACAGCTTTCATGAGATATTCACGTATCTGTTGCTTAATTTCATTTTAATTTATCAGCATAAAACTGGAACAGGCAAGATACTAGACCCTGACAAACCAAGCAATGTCAAAACACTAATTCCTTCCACTTGTGTCCTGGTTTGAATGAGAACAGAACAAATTCTATTTAGTGATTTTACTTTCCAGCTCAGTTCTTCTAACTAACAGCACTGTCTGTAGTTAGCAGCATGTTTTTCCAGGCAGTGTCTGCTCCTAGCAGTGATAACACCCCATGTTTAGAGTTACTACCAAGGACTGGAATGCAGACCAAGGCCACTGCTCGATCTTATGTGCCACAATGGGGAGTGCAGAACATGAAAGACCACACCTGCAGGGAGGAGCAGACAGGACAGGTGACCCCAAAATGACCAGCAAGGGATTATATGAAACATCATATTCAGTATATAAAGCTGAGGGATCTGGACAGTCTGGAGTTGTTGTTGGGTTCATTGTTGTGGTTCTTCTTCTCTTGGGGGAGGGCTCTCCTCCTCAGAGCACCCAGGGAGGTCTCTACCTATACTGCCTTCAGTCCCAAATGGTGTGTTCCTGAACCCAGTGGCAGAATGCAACTCCTGAACACAGCTCCCAGCTGCAGGTCCCGGTCTGGGACTCTCCCTGTGCCAACTCCACAGCGTCAGTGACGTAATTACCATCAGGGGGGTTGGGTTCTGTACTGGTTTTGTACATATTTGTATATATTACATTTATTATTATGATTATTTTCATTAACGCCGTTTCTTTTTCTAATGGCTGAATCTCTCTACCTTATTCCCTTTCTCTTCCCCTTTGGGGAGGGAGAGGGTTTAACAGAGAGCATCTGTAAACTGTGATATATTTGCCATGCTGCCTCTTGAACTCTAATGCCATGTTCTATTTCAATGTAATCAGGCAGAACTGCTCCCACATGAACTGCCCAACCCACTTTGTGCCTTTGGACCTCTGTGCATATCTCTGAAACACTCCCTCCTTTACATCCACACAGGCATGCCATCAGCTAGACTGGAGAACTGGTCTTGTTAAAATTCTGTCTATTTTTGGATGAGCATCTACTACTAAGCATTTATCTACTTTTCCCCCATACTCCTACCAGACAGATGTTGCAATATTTCTCTATGTATGACTACAGATGTTATATTTTTTTCTTATCTTATTTAGATCACTGTTGAGCTAAGAACATACAGATTTTACATGGTTGAGCCCCCAGAACACATGCTAGATACTGACAGATCAGCTAAACAGACAGGTCAAATGCTCAAAATGGAAATAATTGTCAGTTAACAAATGTATGATTCTGTCAAATTTTCCACAATTACAGGAAGTGTTGTCAAAATGCTGTATTTTGTAAATGCACCTTACAGAGAAATTCAGACTAGCAGCATATTATGAACATTCAAAGAGTACAGAATAAAAAATGGGAGATGGATTGATACTGCACAAACCTCATATTAAGATCACTTTCTATTTAGGAAAATGATACCATGATCCAAATAATATTTTCTAATCTATTAAAGCAACTACTACTTTTATTATTTATTACAAGTATCAATTTTCAAGGAAGAGTAAGACAGGTCTAAACAGAAATTTGATAAATCAATTACAGCATGACAAAGACAAATGATACTTAGAGTGTTTTCAGATCTAGAAATTTTTTTCTGAAGTCCTCCATTGCTTTTGAATTGCTGTTTTTTGTTCATATAATGCTGGAATTGTTAATACAATTTTTGACATCAGCAGCACTATTGCAAATGAATGTGTCATGCCTATCTGTTCAACAGAACTAAAAGCTTGGCACAGAAACCTTCTGCAAGCATCTAAAAATTAATTTCCATATTCTTGCAATTATTGATTAGAATCTAAAAAGACACTCTGATGAGACAGATTGCAGCATTAGCACGTAGTGGTGGAGACAGGATCTCATTGTTGCCATTCATTAACTTGCTGGTTGCTAACTCTTGGGTATCCATTCAACAAACTGAAAATGGCATTACTGCATGGGCAAATCCTAAGTTCCTCAGGAGTCATCAGCAATTCTTAGCCAGAGTTCATTCAGCCCTACAGCTGTCCCAGGCCTTATCTACACCAAGATGTTTACATAATGTCAATAAAAATGAGGTGATCGAAACCAATACATTCTGAAAATGAGATGGGCGGAATGCACTGGCCAAATCACAGCTCTAGTTCCATTGCCTGTTCACTTCAGCAGTTCTGCTTGTATTAATGCACCACCTGACTTTTATTGGCTACGGATAAGTTAGAGCAAGCCTACAGCTTTATCTTGCTGCACATTTTACAGGACTGTGCTGAGAAAGACTACTTTCTTAAAACTCTTTCTCCACTCATCCCTATATTTCCACATACACCTTTTCTCTTCTGTACATTTGCCATGGAATTTGTTAAATGTTTCACAGTACTTTGTAATTCTGTCAAGGCTTCAATAGAAGAAGGGATCTTGAGGGTGAAAGAAAAAAAAAAAAAAAGGTTTTCCATGTGAATGCACGCAATTGTTTTTTGGAGTTTTTTTTCCATGATTTCTGGATTCCTTTTCCACAGTCATCCCCTGGATATGAGATAGATGATGGAGGAAAAAAAAAAAAGTCCTCTCTAAGAGTGTTCTGGGAACTGTGGTGTGAGGAGTAGTAACTGTGTGGTACCACAGAACAATACTAAAATAATATGCATGATTCTCCTAAACTGAGAAACATGAAGGTCTTGTGAAAGCAAGTGCAAGAGGTAGGCAATCCATTCTGTCAGCTGGCAGGAGCAGAAGAAATAACACAGATTAACAAGGGCAGTGACCAATCCTTAGAGATTGCTTTGGAATTGCATTGCTTAACTGAAGAATACATTATGCGTTTAATCGTACTGCTGAGAAAGATAGGGGAGAGGTTATAGTTTCCCTTGAGTTCTCTGATAGCCACTTTCTTTTGGAAGATTTTTTTGTTTTAAATGCAGAAAGAGTAAAAAAACAATTTTTTAAAAAAGAAAATTCAATAGTTAAAAAACAAAACAAAACAAACAATATACTGCCTATCCCTCTGAGAACATGTCATATATGACTACGATCACATGTAGTTTGTATACAGGATTAATTTCTTGTAAAGCTCTTTCTTGTCAGAGGACTACTGAAATGTCTGGCAGCATTGACCATTCATGGCCCCCTACCCAGATTTTGGGTTGTGTCTCCTCACTTTACAAAATCTGTTTACTGTTTAGTCAACTCCCAAGTGTCTAAGTCTGTACTTTGATGCTGCTTTTCAAAGGTGACCAAGTGTGTTGTTCAGTGTCACTTTTTTCATGCTCTTTATCTCTAAGCCTGTACTTTGATGCTGCTTTTCAAAGGTGACCAGGTGTGTTGTTCAGTGTCACTCTTTTCATGCTCTTTATCTCGGACTTAGAAAGCACAGTTCTCCCCCATGTCCACCAAACTTTGTGGTTCAGAAATGGCATTTTTCCACACCTGTTTCCTAGCTCTTCAAAATGGGTACAAATCCCATGGGGTTTACCAAGGTCTACTGCCACCTTGAAACCTAGCTAGTGCTCTTCTCCCTCAGTGTCCCTTACCTGAAAGCTTCTCCCTCTTGGCTCGTGGTCCTTCATTTGGTTGTAAAACTGCTATCCTCTTTTGCGATGGGGAAGCAAGACTGCACAGGTGCTTGAACATGCTTCTGTCCAAAGATGCAAAAACATAATGGATCTCAGTGGGAGACCTTGCTTTGACCTGCATCATGATTGCTTAGTAATGATGAGTATGACCTAAGGATTTGAATACTTCCTAGCTAGCATCAGATAAGACAGGGACAGATAAGACATTTGTTTTTGCGCACGAATGTCAAACCACTGAGGCTGACTCACAATGTAGAACACTATGTCAAACTTTACTGTATTCAGATCTCAAACAAGAATAAGGCCACTGGGGTCAGTATAATAAAGGACTGGGGTTTTATTCTGATAGGAACATTGCTGTAGAGTCACTAACAGCTGCACTGGAAAAGTTACTCAAGGCTTCACCTACTTCTCCTGCCAAAATGAACAATGCATAACTATATAATTTCTGTTTGTCTACACCACTTTAAAACTAACAGTGATAGAGAATTCCTAGGAAGTGAGAGCTCAACAACACTATTGCCAACTATTAGAATCTTTTCCCTAATCTCTAACTTTGCTAACTTTTCAGCCATCTCAGTGAACATTGAAAACATGCTTCAGACATGGACATACTTTAAGTATGCCATCATATCGCTCCACTGTATTTAGACCAAACAAAATTAATTGCTCTAAATATTCTCCAGATTGTTCCAATTGTTCACATCTTCTCTGGACTTTGTCCAGCTTTAAGGGAAATATGGACTGAGTTAAAATATCAACAAATTCCTTTCTGCTGGTGAATGAAGGACTTCTTCACATACATTACAGACAACCCTCTGCTGCAAGACAATACTGTTAACTCCCATTGTGTTTGTGATTCACTGTAATGATCTGGATTATCTCAAGAGGAATTGTTCTATACTCCACCCTATATTCCTTCCACTGCAAGGGTAGAAAAACAAGAATTATAATAGACTTATACTGAAAACTATGCAACTATATCCAAAGCAATTTTACCACCCAGCACATACAGTAGCTCAAATTAAATGGAAGGAAAAAACCAACAAAACAAACTAAAAAAAAAAAAAAAAAAAAGGATTCTAAATTAGGTCAATATATCTCAATATTAATCTAATTAATCTTCAAAAGAAAAGCCGGTTAACCTCATTAGCTAGGATTAACATTTCACTATACTCATCAGACTTTGCAAGAAAATTTTTATTGTAAAATTTAAGCTAAATCATTTCTTGGAACTGATGTGGCTTACTGCTACAAATAGGTTGCAAAACTAAGCATACATCTTGCTTCAATTGTAATGCTGACCTTATTTTAAACTCCATGTGCTGATGAAAGCTCAAATTTATCCTTGTTCGCTTGAAGGTGGTTTGCTCTGGAAACTAGTTGTCTGTTACAAAGGACACAGTAACACCCACTTTAACAAACATGCCACCACATAACAAAGGTTCATTTTGCTGACCTGTTACATATTTTTACCCTAGCTTTATAATCATACGTTGTTTCAATTCCTCGGCACAGGTAACAGAACAGCTCTATCTGTGTCAGACGGATACAAACTCGGCCCAAACTAATGGTTATACTCACTAGTTGCAAGGACTCTGCACATCCCTTTCTCTGCATTCCTATCTATGCAGGGAGAGTGCTTCCTCAGTTCACAACAGCAGCAGGGTAAGATGCCAGTATGACGTTATCTTGAGTATACCTAAATATCAAAGCAGAGGTCCGAGTATCTGTTTATTCATGAGCACACTCTATGTAGTGCACCACAGAAGATAGGCTATGATGTCACAACTAAACCCCTTTCAAAATGAATATGCACAAGCATGCTGAACAAAGATTGCACAAACAGCCCAATTTATAGCATTTCCTGATTTTCAATTGCTTGATTTTTGCACCTTAACATGATTTTGTTTCCATGTTTCCATGTAGCTGTAGTCACACTTGAAGACAGATGTACCACATGGGTTAAGCAACTGTCAACACAAGTGCATAAGAACTGCTTTTTATTCTGTTTATACCAGGCTGTTTTGTTAAATTTTCATGACCTCTATTACTGCAAGGTTATGGAGAACAGGAGTCACAGCTGTATTTCCATGTCTGTGTGAAGTCAGGTTTGGGTCATCTATGTTTCTACCTCCTGGGCATACCTAACATTTTGTTCTAGACCTTTTGCCACTTCTCTTTGCCATACTCACAGATCAAGCCCTGTATCTCCTTCCTACTGAGAAAAGCGAGTTAAAAGCTAAATAAGAACAGGACGCTGCTGACAGAAGGTCAAAAAAAAAAAAATAGGGTAACACACAATAACTACTAAGGGATCACTTTAAACAACTCATACTACATGTCTCTTCCTTCAGCACAGTGATCCACAAATTAATTAACATGCTACCCACACTGGTATCCCAACTAGTAAAAACACAACAGTTTAACAATATAATATGCCCATAAAGCACATGTTTCCTATGGCAAGAATTTTAAAAAAACCCACAACAATTTTGGGGTACATGGGGTAAGAGAGGGTAATGACTTCCTTAATAATATGGATCTTTGTTACCAGGTAAAGCAGAACAATACACAGCTGCTGTCCATAGTCCCTCCTGTGTCCCAGGATCCTTGCTGGATACATTGAGCATTGAGCACATTAGTAACAATTACTGTGTAGTACCTTACGTACCTCCCAAAAGACCAACAAGAACTGAAGAGGAAATGCAGACACCTGCTCAAAGGCTTAGAAAACAAGCAAGAGAGATTGCTTAAGATTGTACAGTCATTCATGAAGGAGAAACACAAGGAGAAAGAATACAGGGTTTCATTGCACTCAAATTAGTTAAGAGAAAGTCTTATTATACCAAGAAAGCTGGTCTTGCTCTGAGAAAGCAGTCCTGCAGCACTTAGTACCCATGTACTCCTCTAGTTTCTAAGATGCCAGGTGGCTACTCTGAGGACAGGCTAAAGCACCAAGAGATGATGTGTCAGCTTCTTCTTAATTAAAAACTAAATCAGTTGGGGTTTTTTTTAAATGACTCATGGTGTTTCATTTCATCCTTCCACCCTGAACCCCTGCACTAATAGCATTGTTTGAAGGAAGTTTTAAGTGCTTGTGCCACCCCTACAAGACACATTGATTTTTAAAGATAGGAGATTTTTATTTCCGTTCCCTTTCAAAATCAAGCTGTTCTTGCATCTTAGGAAAAAAAAAAAAAAAAAGTTTTTGTGTAAGATACATGGACAAACAGCCAACTCTCACCTCCTCCCCAACAGACATATGGTATGATTACAATAACCCACACACTGGAAACACATTTACCATCTGAATTCAGAAATTCCCAGGGCTATATGAAGCACACAAGACAAGCTCAGTATATTGAAAATGTTCCCACCCATTTATCCTAGCACGAACTGCACAAGCACTGACAAGTGCCTTGCAATGAAATCCCATCCATTTCTCATTTAATAATGGTATGCTAAGTATCTTTGACAGTCATATATCTTCATTATTACATCACATCACTATGCTGTTAAAAATTAAACAAGACCTAAGGGATATAACCTGGAAAGTTCCCTTTGGAGCCCCTGCACTAAACTCTGTTTTTACCTCCACATCCACCAGCTACTCAAAGGGCAAGGGAGAATGCAACTCCAATGATGCCCTTTGACCAAAGGTGCATGAGACTTTCCTGGTAACATGTCCCAGATAAACATTGCTAGAGCAAGGAATAGTAAATCAATGCTCACTTAAGTTTTTGTCAGTTTTGTGCATGGTCTGACAATCAATAATCAACAACATGTAAGTTCAAAGCTCCCTTAAAGTCACTGCATAAATATGCAAGATTTTTTTTCCCCCAACTCATTATAGGATAATATAGCAGTATATATATGCACACATAAATATGTAATTATAGCAGAAAAAAAAATGCACAGAAACCCCAAGAAACTACCAATTTGTAATGGAGAACTGAGGTTTGATAAACATATAATCATAGAATGTTAGGGGTTGGAAGGGACCTAGAAGATCATCTAGTCCAACCCCCTGCCAGAGCAGGATCACCTAGACTAAGGTGATCTACATCTACTCACTATGTACAGTTGTATTTATCACAGTTATATTCTGATAATAAACAAGTGTGAAAAATAACCTAATTGTTTTCTGTTTATTTACATCTTCTTGCCAACCTGTTTGACAACCAGCACACTAGAACTGCAAATATAGGTTTGACAAATCAGTTGCCTTCAATGAAATTGCAATGTGAAGTCTTGAGCTTGCTCTGTACATGTCCCAGTTATTTGATTTCTACTTTCCATTAAATATTTAGCATCATGAGGCAAAACTAATTTGTAGACTACAAATGGTGAATCTTCTTAACCAGTGCTATCCCTGCTGATGAAGAAGAAGATGATGGCTAGGAAAATCAACTTATTGACAAAAGAAAATAGAAAAAAAAACCAAAACAAGAACAAAAGTCTTGTTAGCAAGGCACAGGTAGAACAACAGGAGCTACAGCTTACAAGTGCTAAAGATTGTTGGTCTTTTATAGAATCATAGAGTGGTTCGTGTTGGAACTGTTAAAGGTCATCTAGTCTAACCCCTTTCCACGGGCGAGGACTAGGTCATGTTGCTCAAAGCCCCATCCAACCTGACCTTGAACACTTCCAGGCATGGAGCACTCACAACTTCTGTAGGCAACATGTTCCAGTATTTTACCACTGTCATGGTAAACAGTTTCTTCCTTTTATCCTAGCTAAACCTACTCTCTTCTAACTTTAAAATGTTACCCCTTTTCCTATCACTACAAGTCATAGTAAAGATTGTCTCCCCAACTTTTTCATAAACCCCATTTAAGTACTGAATGGCCACAGTAATATCTTATAAGGCATGTTGATAGAGTTCTCTGGTATTACAGTTGCCTGGAAGTCCTTCGTACAAGCTCCATTTTTAATTGCTTGGAATTACAATGAATTGTTTATAATTTTTGAAGGCAGATTATCTTCATCACATCAATTACATTTCTGACATCCCTAAGGAAACCCAACCAAATTAGAAACTTGAGTTGGCTTGGGTTTCCTTACCTCAACTGAGGCTAAGACCAGAGCTGTATTTTCAGAAGATGCACTTGCCGTGACTTGCTTTCACACAGAGCCATGGGGCTTTTCCAAGTACAGCTCTTACCTGTCATCTGACAGCCTAGAGTAGATTTAGTTAGTGACAGCAAATGAATCCTTTTCTCTTGCATTCTCTGTCCCTTCCACAGCTATTGGATCAACAAAAAAGAGGGAAAGAGCTGTCTGATTTTAATGCAAAGGGAACAAAAAGACAGAGTGGATTGAACAACCCAAGAGAAAGTGAAAAGTGAATTCTGGGACTGGGAGCTGGCTACAGCAGAACCAGATGAAAGACTGACCACTCCTTAGTACTAGAGATCTGAGAGGGAAAACACCGTAGAGACCGGTAATCTGGCACATATGTACATGCCTGTTTAAAAAGGGAGATTAGATAAAAACCCAGATGAGAAGGTGACAAGGTGATTAGGAGCAGAAGATTAAAAACCTGTGAAGTGGTTTCTAATAGAAAAGTAAACAAAACACCACTGCAAGTGAGACCAAAAGAAACAGGGAAGGAGCTCGGCTATGACTGTGACAGTGCTCATCAAGGAGGCTGAGACTAAGGTGAGAAATTTGTAAACAGGCTTATCTGTATAGATGACAAACAGGAACTGTGCTTTGAGTATGGAATAACTTATAAAACAAAAAAAAAAAAAAAAAAAAAAAAAGGCCCCCCAAAGGCCCCCAAACACCCAAAAATCCAAGTGCATTTTATCTTTGCATCTCTGTACTCCACTTTCTACCTGTAAAAGTGACAACAAATTAGACTTTCTCAGTTCACAGCTGTATTTCATGACCATTGAAGAAAGCCCAAGAAAAGAACAATTTTCTTATCAGCACATCATAAAACATAGTATATGCATAGCATGCTCATTCAAAAAAGGAAGAAAAAAAAACCCCAAACAAATAAACAAACAACAAACCAAAACTGACAATTTTATCACTGACTGAAGCATCTGAGCACAGAGGGAGCATTACTAATGCAACTGGAGAACTGGTCTTAGAGATGTGAATGAGGGCTGAATACATAGCTTTAATCTTGGAATGTGTTGTTTGCTTGATTTTACAGACCTAAAAACATTCCTTAGATTCACATTTGCAGGCATGAATGGAGAACATTGTTGGCATTGCATCATGGTTAATTTTGACTTGAAATCCCTATTTGCAAAAGTGAGAAATTGACATAGTCTTGAGTTTAAGCGAGGCTAGCAATGGAAAACACCCCTTTCTCACCCTGGGTCATGTCAGTGCAGAACCACCAACACATTTGGGTGAAGCAGCCATTACACATTATCCTGCCCATCCACCATATGAGAACACAATGAAGTAAGAGTAAGAAACCTGGCACACACAGAAACAACGTATTGTGAGTCAGCAGGAGTCACGCTGTCCTACAAAGTGCCCTCTAACCTGCTTCCTCACCAGCCTGCCCCTGGCCCCAGCCTCTGTCTGAGAACCAGTCTGCTCCCCACCAGCAGCAGCTTGCCATGAAGCACAGCCACTTCCAAACTCGTGGCTGCGCAAGACAACACCCCTCAGCATGACTCTGCTACAAGATGATTAAACAGAGCACCTGTCGAGGGCAAAGAGCCTCCGGGCAGAGTGCCAGGCTTGACAAAGGAAGTGAGGGAGGGAGGAAGGGAAAGAAAGCCCACCTGCTCAGTCCCAGAAGCCACGCAGGGGGAAAGTTAGAGCGTGAGGAAGAGTGTGAGATGGAACAGCCCCCCGACAAGCCACCCCGCCATTTTGAGGCAAGAGCCGCGAACCTAGTGGCGAAGCTCACCCCCCGCCATTTTAAGGGCAGCCTCACAGTTCATTAGGGGTGGGGGCTGTGGCCTAGGCTGGCTCCTCCTGCCACCGGTCTGCTACGAACCAGACCGCGCCTTCTCCGCCTTCTGCCACCACCTAGCTCAGGTATCAGGTGAAACTGGTTGGGCGTGCGGGAGAGGCAGGGGTGACCGGAGAGCGGCGGGAGGATGGCTGGGCGCCGTGGTCTGTGCGTGCTGCTGCTACTGCTCTGTGCGTTCTTGAAAGCCTCCACTCCCGCAGGTGAGATGTGTGCGAGCTGCTGCTGACGGGTCGTGAAGTCGCCGGCTCGGGTGGGTTCAGCTTGGGGGCGCTGAGTCTTCCTAGGGCTCAGCGGGCGCCGCCTTGGTTGCTTGGCGCTCCTGGGCTGCGGGCGGTGCCGGTTCAGGTGGGAAGTGGTGCGGGACGATCGGCGGCATATAGGTTGGTGAGGCGGTGGACTGAACTACGCCTAAGAACAGGTTTGCGGCCCTCGGCTGGGTAGCGAGGAGCTTCCCGCGGAGTCGAACGGGTTCGAAAATGGGGTGCCGCTGGCTATAGAGCTGTCGGGAGCCGCGGTACTGGAGCTGCCGGCCGGCCTCTCTGCCGAGTAGGGGACGGCAGCGCGATAGGCAAGCAACCGGTGTCGTCGTCCAGCCCGCTATCGACTTCGGGTCGCAGACAGCCGGGAGCCCTACGCGGGCTCTCCGCGGGAGCAGCCGGGTTTCGCCCGCAGCGGTGCTCGACCTAATTCTCGGCTAGCAACCTTGCCAGAAACTGTTCACAAATATTAAAAAAAACCCAAACAGACAAAACCCACCACCTTGAAGACCGTGTTCGCCCTTTTTTTACCCAATTATAAAATTTGGATTTTTAAAAAAATCCTAATTCTTATAGTTGTTAGTTTGTGTTTTTACTTACCGAACATAAGTTCTGTCTGGGGAAGAGAAGTAATTCATATTAATATTTCCCTGCCTTAAGGTTCATTATTTACTGCTTTCTATAGTTAACCCGATTGCCTACGTATGCCTTTGCGCTGAGTACTCCTAAAGTTGTTTCAGCCTGGTTTTATTTACATTTTAAAAAGTACATGCGTAAAGATTGTGTTAATGCTGAAGTATGGAAGGTCCTATTTTCTCAACGAACGGACACCATGTGACGGCAAATCTTGTAGTTCAGAGAAGAGTTTCGGAAATTAAACTGCGTCTTAATAATTTTCTGGCAGGAGGAGGAATCATCAGGCACAGGGGGAGTGGTACGCTTAAAAGCTTTATCTGGGTGTTTGGTCTGGAGTAGCGAGTCGAAACGAGCTGAAAGGGTGGTCACATCCCAACCAAGGGAGTTGCACTGTATTCCAGGGGCTTACTGTGGCTGTTTTCAAACAGGGTAATTCCTTTACGAGTTTGTGGTGAATCTGAGCTATGGATGAAACAACGAGGGGAATCTTAACCGTAGACCTGTGTGGATATTACCACCGTGATATAAGCTAGTTATTTTTTATACTCTCCGCTGATGTCACTTTTGTGTCTGCAGGGTAGGCATAATCCTTCGTTTGGTATGCGGTGGGTTAGAACTCCTGGACAAATGGTAAAGGGCTTTTGTTGAGAAGAGTATGTTTTTCCCGAGATGCCAAAGAAGCTTTTCCCCTGGGCAGATTAGCAAATCAACTGCATTCTCTCTACGTGAGTCAGGCAGGGTGAAACTCTGCTTGGAAAAAAACCTCAATTGTTATGGAAAACGACAAGCACTGAATAAGACAAGAAAACAGCACATACCTAACAAAGGATTGGTTGCTTAGTGAGGGAGTGTTAACTGCAAAGACAAACGGGATATTGAACTGTCTCCCTATATGAATGCCAGCTGGGTTAACGAGAGTTACCCAGTATCTACAGTCATCAAGGGACCTTAAAGATCATCTAATTCCAACCACCCTGTCATGAGCATGGACACCTCCCACTGGACCAGTTTGCTCAAAGACCCATCCAGCCTGGCCTTGCATGCTTTCAGGGAGGCAACATCCACAATCCTGTGCTAGTGGCTAACCACTCTCATTATTAAAAATGTCTTCCTTATATCTCATCTAAATCTACCCTCTTTCACTTTGAAACCATTACCCTTGATACTATAATTACACTCCCTGACAGTTACTCCCCTTCTTTTCTGTAAGCCCCTTATGTGAAAGACCACAGTAAGTTCTCCCTGGAGCCTTCACTTCTCCAGGCTGAACCCCAACTCTCTCAGCCTTACCACATGGGGCAGGTGCTCCAGCTCCTAGTCATCTTTGTGGCTCTACTCTGGACCTGCTTGAACACTTCCATATCATGCCGATGGCCCTATAGCTGTACACAGTACCACCCAGTGGAGTCTAATAGAAGTGAAGGGACACAATCACCTATTCAGCCTGCTGGCCACACTGGTTTTGATGCAGTCCAGATACAATTGTCCCTCTGGTCCATGAGTGCACATTGCCAGCTCATCTTCAGTTTTGCATCCAGCAGCACCCCTAAGTCCTTCTCATCAGGGCTGCTCTCAATCTGCTCATCTCACAGCCTATATTTGTGCCTGGGACTGCCTTGATCCACTTGATTTGACTGTTGGAACTGTTGAGGCTGGAACTACTTAAAATAATAAAAGCAAGGCTTGGTCTCTGAAGTCAACCGTTCACCTTCACTATTGACTTCAAAAATAAACCAAAAATCTTTCTCTACTGCTTTTGCAATACTAAGTCCTATGGTTTATATTTCATTAAAGACCTATAATAAAGTGGATTGACAGTGTCACACTAACCCTTCAGGGCCTCTTGGTGAGCTTTTTTTTTGTTTTTTAACCTAACCTATGAACATCAATTGCAAAACATTGCTTTATGCCTGATCACAAAACAGCAGTAAGAACAAAGTGGTAGCATTTGAATCTCCAGTTTTCTCCATTAAGTTTTTGGTGTAGAATACAAATAGTATAGCTGCAGGTTGACTATTTACTGAAGTCAGACAGGTAGGATGCTAATGCAGTACATCACACCTTCACAGTGAAATCATTAAAAGAACAGCTGTCTAAAGTTGTGATGCTTTTGTAATTATACTGGATAACTCACATGCTTGTGTATTTTTGTATTTCTTGTGTGAGAATTCTTATCCATTAAATATGTAAGGGGTAAGTATTTTTCATTCTGGAACTGTATCAAAACATTTATTAAATAACAGAGGGGCTGTTCTCAGCACTGGTTGTACATGAACCTGCTTGCTCAAGAAGACTCTCCTTTATACTGCAGTTGAGAGTTTTTGTGGCTAAAATAATACAAATATTGACAAGAACTGAAATAAGGTTAAAAATGATTCTCCCACAGACAGTCGTGTACCACATCCATACATTTTAGCTTGGTGAATGTCTGACTTTTTGGAATAGTGTAAGTTCATGGACATATTTGCTTGTGCAGTTTAACTTACTATCATGAAAGGACTTGGGTCTGGAGGCGTTCTGAAGTGAGCCTTCTGAATGCTTTCTGTCATACCAGACAGAGCAGTCAGGAACAGTTCCCATGGCATTCCAACGAGGCAGTGCAAACTTAAAGTGATGGCTGTCTTCTCTATGAAACAGTCATAGCTGTCAGCTCTGCCAAATAGCACTTTGAGTAGAAATCTGAGACATTGACCTTGCACATGAATTGTAAGGAGATCCCAGGTTGTGTTGCATCTTCATTCATCAAGTTAGTCTGTTCCAGTTTCAGTTCAGATACAGTATAACACTCTTTCCCTGGAGATCACCGTGATAGGTTTTGACGTTACAGTCTGAGTTTCAGTTCTAGCTTGTCTGAGGTCAATGTGCAATTTTTATTGTATACCTGATTTTCAGGCCTTCTAAACTTTGAGGGTGGTGGGTCAGTGGAATAGGCTCCCCAGGGAGGTGGTTGGGGCACCATCTCTGGAGATATTCAAGGAGAGGTTGGACAAGGCTCTAAGCAGCCTGGTCTAGTTGAGGGTGTCCCTGCTCATTGCAGGGGGGGCTGGACTAGATGAACTTTGGAGGTCCCTTCTGGCCCTAAACATTCTATGATTCTATGATTCATTCTAAACTGAGGAAATTTCTACTGCAATTGTGTTAGCCTTCTGCAAAGTTTTACAAGTCCCAGCATTCAGGTAATCTAGCAATGCCATGTGAAAGGATAATAATGCCCTGGAGTACTAGAAGCAGTTTTTCCTGTAATTGCTCAGATGCTAGGAGCACCCACAGTTGTTTTAACAAGGTATGTTTATTATCACTGGTGATGTGAAAAACCACTTCGTTTTTGATACAGTTCTTAAATAGGGATAGAGGTTGCCTTTTGGATAATAAGACCAAAGAAAAATGGACAGGTTTTTGAAACCCAGTCTTATTTTTTCTGTTGATGGGGCCTTCTTTAATTCTGCAAAATAAATAATTATGTCTAGTTTATTTTTTCAAATGACAAAAAAAATCTGTATTTCAGTAATGGCAACTTCTTTTTTTCTTTTTCCTTACTTTAGAGACCACTAGAACAAGCAGCTCAAAAGGGAGAAGTTTTGCTGGCCGGAAAGTTCCACTTACAAATAATGCCTCTGAAGAGTTATACGAAGTAGATGAATTTGCAGCAAAAGCCCTCACAGGAAAGCTGACTACAGTTTTTCTTCCCATTGTCTATATCATTGCCTTTACCATTGGTTTGCCAAGCAATGCCATGGCCCTGTGGGTCTTCTTTTTCAGAACAAAGAAGAAACATCCAGCTGTGATTTATATGGTTAACTTGGCATTGGCAGACCTTCTTCTTGTTGTCTGGTTCCCACTGAAGATTGCATACCATGTAAATGGCAATAACTGGCTATTTGGTGAAGGTCTCTGCAAAGTACTTGTTGGATTTTTCTATGGAAATATGTATTGTTCCATTCTCTTTATGACATGTCTCAGTGTGCAGCGATACTGGGTTGTAGTGAACCCCATAGTGCATTCACGAAAGAAATCAGAAATTGCATTGGGCGTATCCTTTGCTATCTGGATACTGATTTTGTTGGCCACCATTCCATTGTATCTTGTTAATCAGACGGCATATATTTCAAATCTTAACATCACTACCTGCCATGATGTGTTGCCTGAAAATGTTTTGCCTCATGACATGTTCATTTACTTCCTCTCACTTACAATTGGACTCTTCTTAATCCCAGCTTTCCTCACTGCTGTTGCTTACATACTAATGATTAAGACTCTGAATGCTTCCATCTCAGATGTAAGCACTGGGAAGAAACGAAAAAGAGCAATCAAACTCATTATCGCTGTTCTGTCCACATATATCATCTGTTTCACACCTAGCAATGTGGTGCTTGTTGTGCACTATTTGCTCCTCAGAACCTACAACCAGAGCTATCTGTATGTGTTATACATAACTACCTTGTGTCTTTCTACCTTGAACAGTTGTATCGATCCATTCATCTATTACTACATTTCAAAAGACTTCAGAGACAACCTTAAAAATGCTCTTCTTTGTCGAAGTGTTCGAACTACACGGAGGATGCAAGTATCTCTCTCATCAAACAGATACCCCAAGAAATCAAATTCTTATTCCTCAAACTCAAATGGGACCACTAAATCAACCTACTGAGTTTAATCCTAGAAAAGTGAACTTTTATAACTGCAACTGAAAGTATGTAATTTACAAGAACGTTATTTTGTACAAGAGAGTCTGAAGAAACAGCTCTGCTTTTTGATTACATTGAATCCTGGTTTTCAGAACTGATAGTTGCTTACCTTGTGTAGAAGAAACTGGAAGTGGGTAAATATTCCCACTAGACTGGAGAGAAACAAAAAAAAGCAAAAAAACACCAAATAACAAAAAAATCCCAACCAACAAAAACCATACAAACACAAAAAAACCTCACATGCCATTTCATGCAGATACACTGCTGACCTGAAAGTGAGTTGTTGAAGACATTTTTGTTTAACACTGAAATTGTTAAAAGCAAAATGTCACTGGTATGTTATGTAGTCTCACTAGTATGTTAACAGAATAAATCTGTTTTGCTTTCTGACTTTTACTGTAATGTATTAGACACCTTGCTCTGTGTACCTGCTTGCAGTGAAAATTATTTGAAACCATACAGAGAAGGAAAGGAGAATCAATTTCACCACCTTGGTGTAGAGTGTTATATTTAGTATAAGGTGATTCTGTATTTTTTTCCAAGTTATCATACTGTAAATACTAACAAGCCTATAAAGTTATCCTATTGAGTTGATAAGCTGAATTTAGCAGCTAGCACTGAGAAAATATTCATTGAGATTATAAAATGTTACTTAATGCTTGCCAGTATATGATCTTAAATGGGGATATTTAACAAGGTTTTGATGAATATCTATTTGATTTTTATATAATGTGCCCTGTATTTTTTAAGATATCTAAATAAGATTTTTTTTATAACACATGTGAGTTGGGTGCTTTCTTTTATGCTTTACATGCTCTTCAGAATGTTAAGTAGTTTCCACCCTCAGAGGAAAGAAGTTCCTCCTCATGTTGAGGGGGAGCTTCCTGTGTTACATCTGACCATTACCCCTCATCCTATCACAGGGCACCACTGAAAAGAGACTGGGCCTTTCTACTTGACACCCACCCTTCAGATATTTGTAAATCTTACTAAAATCCCCTCCCAGCCTTCTCCAGACTGAACAGCCCCAGGACTCCTGGCCTTTCCTCCTAAGAGAGGTGTTCCAGCCACTTAATATCCCAGTAGCCTCCATTGGACTCTATCTAGTATTTCCCTGTCCATTTTTTAACTGGGGAGTTCAGAACCAGGCACAGTACCCCAGATGTGGCCTCACTAGGGCAGAGGGGAGGAAGGGGAGAACCTTACTCGACCTGCTGGACACACTCATTGACCTTGATCAGAAGGGGCACATTGCTGTTCCATGGATAACTTTCTCCCAGGACTCCAAGGTCCTTCTCCATGGGGCTGCTTTCCAGCATATCAGCCTCTAATCTGTACTGGTAGATGGTGTTACTCCTCTCCAGCTGTAGGACTCTACACTTGCCCTTGTTGAACTTCATTAGGTTTCCCTTTGCCCAGCTCTCCAGCCTAAGCAGATCTTGCTGAAGGGCAGTGCAACCTTCTGGTTGTCAGCCACTCGTCTCAATTTTATATAATCAGCAAACCTGATGAGGGTCCACTCTATCCCTTCATCCAGCTTATTGATGAAGATGTTGAGAAAGACTGGACCCAGAACCGACCCTGGGGAACTCCACTAGCTTCAGGTATCCAACTGGACCCTACACCACTGATCACAATCCTCTGTCACACAACCATGGAAGGCTAAAATGACTTCCCTTTGATAAATCCATGTTGGCTACTCTTGATAACCTTCATCTGATATAAAGATGTGATCTGTATCTTGCACAATGCTTCGTGTGTGTCCTTCACTACAGCCCAAGTGCAATGAAGACAAAACTAATTGCCAATGAATGGAGGAACCTTTCTAAAATTGCTTTGCTTGAGGGTTTGTTTGGTTTTTATTTGACCTTGAAAGAAGGACAAATTATGGGTAATTTTTTCCCATCTGTAGCTGCACTGCAAATCCTCAATTAAGTATGAAATGTTTTTTTCCAATTAGGAGAACAGATAGACTAGACTGATACTTCAACCAGTTTGAATCAATTCTTTCTTTTAATTGACAGTTGTGTGCCTGTGCAGCCAGATAGTGGCAGGGCAGTAATATGTAGCCCAGGAAGGTGGAGCTGGCTACTTAAACTTTTTGGGGGCTGCACCTTCAAGAAGAATTGATTGGTGTGAAATTGGTCTGTCTTCAGCTAACAATAAATACATTCCTTAACAGTGCCAACTTTCCAATTCAAATACCAATACATAAAAAAAAATTCTTCCCAACTATGTCTGACTTAAGGTTTGGATGCTATAAAAATAATCAGTGCAACAACTATGAAAGCATCGGGGAGTAGGAAATCAGTGTAATTTTTGTGCATGGTGTAATGGTTTCACAAACAGCTCAGGCATGTGCTGCAGTTAAGACAGGTAGACTAGTCTTTTTCTAACCTTGACTGCTTGATCACACTGCTGCTTCGTACTGTCACAAGCATGTGTGACCTTGCGGTGGATTGGTTCAGTCCTGAGTTAAAGTTAAACCAGCAGGAGGGAGGGAAGTTTACTTTTGACTTGGAATAGCATCTGGCTGGTTTGCTGAGTGATTTCTTGGCTCAACACAACAGGGGATGTCAGATGGTGCGTTTCACCAGCAGTGCTGTAGTGCATTATGCTACAAGGCAGATTGAAGCACAGGAGCCATGAAGCCTCTGCCTAATCAGCAGGGAGCAAGCTTCTGCCCATGTCCATAGGAATGGCTCTCCTTGCTCAAACTGAGGGTCCATTTAGCTCTGCCAGGGTAGTTGCTCACCTGTGCTCACAAGGCAGTGAAGTGTCAAAGGATGTGTCAAAAACCAGTAGGACTGCTGCATCAGGCACCTGGCCAACATACCAATGCACAGAAGATGTGACCAGGGGTATTTGTTGCTTTGCACAACGTAAGTGCTGTGCTTATGGGGCTGTTGAAATGTGCTCTGAAGTTTGAGAATAAAGAAGACAAGGCTGAAGGAGTAAAGTTCATTGCTGGTAAGGACTAATCTGTAATTCAAAAGAGCTTGCATAACAGCACCAAAAAGAATTTACAGGCAGGGGCCCAGGGTGAAGTAAAAGCAGTGCAGGTATGTATCATAGAAATATAGAATGGTTTAGCTGGAAGGGACATCTAAAGGTCATCTAGTCCACCTGCCCTCCAGTGAGCAGGGACATCCTCACCTAGATTGAATATCTCCAGGGACAGAGCCTCAACTACTTCCCTGGGCAACGTATTTTAGTGTTCCACCATTCATGGTAAAAAACCTTGTTTCTAACATCCAATCTAAATGTACTCTTTCCTAGTTAAAAACCATTGCCCGGTCACTACAGGCCTTTGTAAACAGTCCTGTTCCCACCTTCTTGTAGACCCCCTTTAGGTATTGGAAGGTGGCTATTAGGTCTCCCCAGACCCTTATCCAGACTGAACACCACCATCTCAGACTATCTTTGAGGCAGAGGTGCTCCAGCCGTCTGATAATTTTTGTGGCCTTCCTCGACCCACTCCCTCAGGTCCATGTCCCTCCTAGACTGAGGGCTCCAGAGCTGAACACAGTACTCTAGGTGAGGTCTGACCAGAGCAGAGTAGAGCAGCAGAATAACCTCTCTCCATTTGCTGGCCACACTTCTCTTGATGCAGCCCAGGATGTGATTGGCCTTGGCTGCAAGTGCACACTGGCTGCTCACATCCAGTTTCTCATCTATCAGCTCCCCAAGTTCTTTCCTGCAGGGCTGCTTTCTACTACTTCATCACCCAGCCTGTACTGATAGTGACAACTGTTACAACCCTGTAGGTCCTACACCTCGTGAGGTTCACCTGGTTCACCTTTCCATCTTGTCCAGGTCCCTCTGTGTGACATCCTGTTCCTCTGGCATATCGACAGCTTATCATATCCCCTATCATCTGGCATATCGCATCCCTTGCAGAACTCAGAATCTGAGTTCCCTTAAGTGTGATTTGGCTGGTCTAGTTAGTAACACCTCCTTGGTTTCTCACTGAAAAATTCTACCTCATATTGTTTGCTTTTAACCAGCATACACTATCCTGAATCCCTAACTATCTTGTCCAGCCACTTGCAATTATATTGTCCAGTATCATATTCTGTTTCTCTCATCTGCTTCCCAGGTTTGAGGAGTCCTTGCCAATTCAGTCCTTCCAGTACAGGAATTCCACATATGTATTCCACACATGATAATCTCGCTCCCTTTCTCTGAGACTTTTCCATTCCCATACAGGGTCACCAAGCCACACACAGTATTCAAGCCATGGATAGTATGGTGATTATTTCTGTTCTACTCCCTGTTACTTTCCCAATAGCCCCTAGCATTCAAATTTACACTTTTTTTTTTTTTTTTTTTCTAGATCCTGAGCAGAGTTGATATTTTCATGCATCTGCTTGTAATTACATCTCTCTCCTGAGTGGTGACAGTAATTCTGCAAGGCATAGTTCTGTATGTCAAGATAGGATATTTTTCCCTCATGCATCTCAATTTAGTTACTTACACTCAATCAATCCACCAATTCATTGCTCAGTCAGTCTTAAAAGTTTCTTCTGCAATTCTTTGCAGCCTGCCTACATACTTACTGTGTTGACTGTGTTAACAGCAAACTTTTGTTCCTTAAGGCTCAACCGTCTTGAGATCACTGGGTCTTCTGGATCACCCTTTTCTTCACATGCATCTGGCCTCTTCTGAGAATTCTCAAGGTTAAGCCCATTCTTCTCTTTACAAAAGCCCTTGTGGTTTTTCCTAGAAAGGTCCAGAGGTGATATTTCTTCTTGGAGTCTTCACTGCTCAGTACAGACATTGGGCTCACAGGACTGTATTTCCCTGGACACCTCAGAACAGAGTCACAGAATGTTTTTGGTTGGAAGAGACCTTCAAGATCATCCAGTTCATCCTTTGACCCAACACTGCAAGCTCAGCACTAAACACTGTCCCTAAAATCAACAGGTTCTCTCGCCATTTGAATGCCTCCAGGGATGATGACTACACCACTGCCCTGCACAGACCATTGCAGCGTGATAACCCTTTCCATGAAGAAATGTTTCCTAATATCCAGTCTAAACCTCCCCTGGCACAGCTTCCATTCATTCCCTCTGGCCCTGTCACATGTCACCAGGGAGAAGAAGCTGTCACCCTCTTGCTCTAATTTCCTTTCAGGTAGCTGTAGAATGATAAGGTCTCCCCTCAGCATCCTCTCCTCCAGACTAAGCAACCCCAGTTCCTTCAGCTGCTCCTCACAGGCCCTTCAACAGCCTTGTTGCCCTTTTTTGGACAAGTTCCAGCACTCCTGCTCCTTCTTATAATGAGGGACCCAGAACTGAATGCAGTATTCAAGGGGTGGTCTCACTAGTGCAGAGTACAGGGTGCTGGCCACAGTATTTCTAATACAAGTCAGGATACCATTGGCATTCTTAGCCACCTGTGTGCACTGCTGACACATATTTAGTCAACTATTAATAAATTTTCCTACCTTCAGCTTTCCAAGCACACAGCTCCAAGTCTGTAGCTTGAGCTTGCCATGAGATTGTTATGACCCAGGTGCAGGACCTGTCACTTGGCCTTGTTGAACCCCAAGCAATTAACCTTGGCCCACTGCTCTAACCTGTCTAGGTCCCACTGTAAAGCTTCCCTATGCTCTAGCAGATTGACACACCCACTGTGCTTGGTGTCATCTGCAAATTTACTAAGGGTACACACAATCCTCTCATCCAGATAATTAATATTGATATTGAAGAAAACAGGCCTCAGTACTGAACCCTGGAGTTCACTTCTGACTGGACACCAGCCAGATTTAGCTCTGTTCACTACCACTCTTTCAGCCTTCTTTTATTGATTACAGCATTGGCTTCCAGTATTCAAGTGGAATTTTTCAAGAGGTAACACACAGCTTCAGAATTAAATTGAGCATGGACACAGAAGTCCTGATCATTTTCATTCATAAACAGCCATAGGTATGCTGCCTACATTCTTTTTCAGGAGTCATATATTCTGTAGGCTTGCAGATAAACATTCTTTAGGCACTGTTTGGTGGCAGGACCAGTACAACAGGCTGCCTATATATCACTCTGTCATCTAGGCCAAAGGAGGTAGAGATCCTTCAGATAATGGAAGAAAACCTAGTGACTTTGAAGGATGCATTGACTGTTGCACAGAGATACTGCGACAACTCCCTTGGATCCACCAGGACTCAATTATCCAGTGCTAGCTTGTGCGACTTGGGTTTCACAGTTACTGAAGTGTGCCTGCAACTAGCACCCCTGGTGATCTGTCTGGGTTGTTGGTGGCCAGGGAAAGGGGGAAAAGCGTATCTAACTGTGTGTACAAGGTAGGTTTGTAGCTGCAATGAAGTCCATAAACTACCTAGAATTGCTCATGTGGTACAAACACCACAACAGAGACTGCTCATGGGGACCCAGTGTCTACCTTGGATGCTTTCTGGTGAAATTCTCTCAAGGCCAGGCTTCAGTGTCCTTCAATATACAGGCTGCATTTCCAAATGCAATTATTAAAATGGGTCCACTCCCATCTCTCCGGGTGCTCTGCTTCTCTGTTATATATGCTGCCAGATGTTTGTTGAATGCCATGTACTGCCTGTGTCAGCTTAATGCTTACATGGGTGTTGCATTTTGCCACAGACCAGAGCATCCATGGGAAAGAACCAATGCAATCTCTGATCACCAGAAACATGTCACCTCAAAAGAGTTGATTCTGCCACTCTTCTCTGGTCACAGAATCACAGAATGTTAAGGGTTGGAAGGGACCTAGAAGATCATCTAGTCCAACCCCCCTGCCTAGATTAAGTCACCCAGGAATGCATCCAGGCAGGTCTTAAGTGTTTCCAGAGATGGAGACTCCACAACCTCTCTGGGCAGCCCCTTCCAGAGCTCTGTTACTCTTCACTGTGAAAAAGTTTTTCCTTGTGTTTACCCTACATCTCTTGTGCTCCAACTTGCACCCATTGCCTCTCATCCTGTCACTGGATGACACTGAGAAGAGTCTGGCTCCATCC
>WYEA01021950.1:0-10327 GCA_033558465.1 Alcedo atthis | reverse complement strand
AAGGGCACACCACCGGACCACTCACCTGGCTCTGTGCCTGAGCTGTCTGGTGCACAGGGATCTCTGAGCACCACAGAACTCCTCCTCCTGAGGCATTTAAATTGCCTTCAGAAAGTGCGGCTCCGACCCCGCCTGTCCCCACCTCCCTCGCAAGCTGAAAAACCATGAGGCTGCCAGTCCCGGAGGGGTCCCGGTTGCAGAGAGCTGACCTGGGCAGCAAAAAAGCTGCTGATTGGTCTGATCTGCCGCTGGCACTGATCAGCTGTAATTAATTTCTCGAGTGGTCTGAGTAAATGAGGTCAGACCTCACCTGAGTATTGCATCCAGCTCTGGAGCCCTCAGTGCAGGAAGGACATGCGCCTGATGGAGCAGGTCCAGAGGAGAGCCATGAAGATCATCAGGGGGCTGGAGCTCCTCTCCTATGAGGACAGGCTGAAGGAGCTGGGGTTGTTCAGCCTGGAGAAGAGAACACTCCAGGGAGACCTTATAGCCACCTCCTTCCAGTACCTAAAGGGCGCTTATAAAAAGACTGGAGAGGGCCTGTTTATAAAGGCCTGTAGTGAAAAGATAAGGGTCAATGGTTTTAAATTAGGAAGTTGTGGATTTAGATTAGAAATAAGGAAGCAGTTCTTTACCATGAGAATAGTGGAGCACCAGAACAGGTTGCTCAGGGAGATAGAGGCCCCATCCCTGGAAACATTAAAGGTGGGGCTTGACAAGTCTCAGGGCAACCTGCTGTAGTTTCAGATATCCCTGCTCTCAGCAGGGGGGTTGGACTAGATGACCTCTAGAGGTCCCTTTCAACCCAGACATTTCTATGATTCTACGATGTCAGCAGAAGCCCTGATGCAGCTGTAACCCAGAGACTTCACCTTTGCTGGCAAAACTCTCTCCATCTGGTCTCCATAGGTTTATTATTTTGGTTGCAAAGCACAGTCTGCTGCTAAAGTTATGTTTTCCTTTGATGTGTTTTACTGATGGAGTCAGCTAGTAGTACACTCATCACATGGGATCACATGGGCTAAGCCTTGTTCCTTGATTTATTTTGAAGGTGTTAATGATATGCAGTAATGAGCATTAATGAGCACTTGCGTAATGAAGCAAGACAACAAAGTGTAGGAGGAGAAGAAAAGCCTACATTTGACCAGTCTGCAACTGGGAATTAAAAGAAATGCCCCAGTAACAACTTCCAGCTCTACCATTTGGTTACCTCTAGGTATTGCAGTCCCATGATGTGTCAAGTTAACACAGCTCTGTAGAAACAGTGAAAAAAAAGGGATGGTGTCTGTATTTTATGGCTATTTTACAAATCAGCACATAGTAATTTTTAAGGTTGGCAGGATTTTAATTTCCAAACTTTGCATGTATCAACAGACAAGTCTCTGTCTGAGAACAAGCATGATCTGGGGCAGGAGTGGGTATCTCTGTCGCACTTAACAGCTACATTTGCTTTGCATTTGCTACTGCACTCTGGCTTTGTGCCTTACCTTCAAGAAGCAGATGCCTGGAAACTGAGGGTTCAGCATGTTTGAGATCAAACCTTTAGTGCAATTTGTTTGATTTCCTCTCCCATTACAGTGTTTTCCAGCTCTCAGCTGCTGGTAGGAAGTGGTAATGAAGTGGTGTGATGAAGTGCGTGATGTAGCATCAGCATTCATGCTTTCTCCACACTGAGTCTGAATTCAGGACAGTATGTATTCCTGTTGCTGTAGTTAAGCAACTGAATCTGCACTTCCCCTGGCTGAATGTCTGCAGTGGGAATGGCATTGTCACAGAACATGGACTGTGGGATGTGGGGAGGTAGAGACCAACTGCATGGGGCCTGTGTCTGTATTTCTGAGCACTTGGGGAAATCAAGTAATTTAACATAAGACAACAAAGGATACGCTGCTTCCTTGGAGAGGCTGACCTACTGAATAGGAGGAAATTAAGGAAATAACATGTAGAACATAAATTTAAAAAATAAGATGCAATGAGTAGAGGTAGTTTCCTCCAAGTCCTAAAGAGTGTCATGCATTTACAAAGACTGGGGAATATGAAAAAAAGAATTGATGAGTCAAAACAACAGCGTCGTCTGAGGGGAGAACACCATGCTCTGGTGCTTGCTGGATTTAGCTGGCAGTGACTCAGGACTAGCACATACTTCCAGTCTGACGCATCATGACCCCTTGATATTTCATCTTCAAATTCCAGTCAGACAAAGTCTTCTGGCTTTCTGTAAGAAGATTAACTGAGCAACATGGTTCACAGAGTAAAAATATCAAGGGTGAGACCCACACATTGGAGTCAAGTGGGTCTGTATCATATTCAAATCAAGTTGCTTGCTTTTGGTCAAAATCACTTAAGTCTCTCCATTAACTTTAGGAGCACAAATGGAAATGCTGGAGGTGGCTGTATTGTGGTCATGCTATTTGTGAGCTGGGGTGGAGGGTGCTGTTGCTGTGAAGAACAATTTGATGGTACATGAAATGCTAAATGATGGAACTGCTCTGGCACAGCTTCTGAAGACTGTTGTGCATGTTAGACTCGTTGCCTAGAGAAGCTCCCCATATCATGATACATGACTTAATTGGTAGAGTCATTAATTCTGCAATAGTAACTGCTGAGACAATCCTCAGTAAATGTCTGAGTTGCTGCCAGAGCCTGAGCGAGTAAGCAAGACCAAGGAGCCCTACTCAACTCCTGCAGTCCAACAGCATAAGTTTTTGATTAGCCAGTGATGGAGAGGACAAAGGAGGTCTCAAAAAGTACATGTTGGTAAACTGTTTTTCAGGGTCTGATATCTTTGGCCTGATATCTCTGAAAAGTGCAGATGGCTTTGTTCGGATTTGCTACTGAAGGATTTAGAACTGGGTGCATCATCAACAAAATTAAGCCCAGGGTGAGTTCTGCAGAATTAAATTTTGTGGCAGGAGCTGAGAAGGGGCTGGAGAAGGAGACATGGCAGGAACAGGGGACAGTCCTCCCACAGCTGTCTTCACTTTGGTAACGGTGTTATGGCAGGATGTGGGCAGGCAGATAGGGAAGGTCCTGTCTCTAGGACATGGGACAGCACAGAATGGTCAAAGGCACCCAAAGACATTGAACCAAACCTGTCAGATGTGATCACGAAGAACAAGGGCTCCCTCCACAGGGCACTGTGGCCTGTGGACCATTCATCAGGCTTGTCCACTTAGTGGGGTTACTGTAGTGTGCATGTGGAACAATATTCTAGGCCAGATAATGGACAGTTTTGTTTCCCTTACCATGAACTCACAGTGCCTTTGTGCTGGGTAGTTAACTCCCTCTTCAAAGGAGACAGCTCCTCTCAGTCTGGACTTGGAGGGGAGTGAAGACTTTGGTATCTAAGCATCCTATATGGGTAGATAGATATCTGTAGAGTGTCCTTCAGCATGTCAAACCTAGCAGCTTCTCCATTTTCTCCTAGAGCATCCACTTGCTCACCACTTATATGAGGAGCCAGACCTGCTGCATTCAAGTTGGAGATCATGTATCTCCTAATTCCTTGTTGTTTCTATGAAGTAGAGTGTCCACCTTGAAGTTACATCTTCAATTTTTTATATTAACCTCCTAGCTTCAGAAGACTTGCAGTATGGGAAAATGGTACCATCTTAGCAGACCAAGGACACAGAGTGTGACACAGAAGTGTGACTTCTCAGGAAAGTGGCAGAGGTATGTGTCATGTTCCAATCCAGCTGTCTTCCCACGCCCAGGTATTCAGGAACTGGCTGAGGACTCTATTCATCAACGGGGGAAAGAATTTTACATAGAGTCATGTTTTGTTTCATTTTCTGAAAAACTTCAGTTGATATTGTGATTAACGGCTCCCTCTTCTGTTTCGAGCTGCTACTGCACCATTTTTTTAACAAACAAAAACCCTGACTTATCCACGTTTCTCTGTGCTGCACAAACAGTTTTGTAATTCCTTATTTCAAAACACACATATATATCTGATGTTAGAGAAGAAGAACTTAACTGATGATATTAAATATTGCTGCTAAGCTTGGAATCAGAGAAGCAGATTGATAATGAATGATACGAGACTCCTGAAGAGGATCTTTTGAAACAGGATATTCTCATTATATCTTCCAGTCTTCTTCTTGGATCTAAAACACCATTAAAAAGAGGTCTCCCAAGCATTGTCTTATCTGAATAATAGTAAGTGTTGTCGTTTATCTCCTGTAATCCCCACATTTCTGAAATAGTAAGACATGCAGAAGGTTATTATCAGCAAAAGCATAATTTCTTCCTTATTTTTGCAGCATCTGGCCCTATGTTAAGTTTGCCATCACAGAAACGTTGCTTCACCTGCAATTGTCTGGCATTAACTTATTGAATGATTAAAAAAGCCACTGTAGCTACGAATAACTTTATGCTGGTGAGAGTGGTCACTCAGGCTGCTTCAAAAGAGTGGACTCAAAGAAATTTCTTAGGTCTGGAATTAATCTTCTCCATCCTTTGAGAAAAGTCAATGTCCCATTTATACTATATTTTACCAGCCTTTCATCTTTCTCGATGAAGAATTGTAATAACTAACTTTGCAAGATGCTGTAAGTGCACTTCTGTTTGGTATCAAAGGAAGGTCTGTCAGACTGATAGATCTCTCAAGCGGCAAACCATTATGTCAAGTAAGGAAGAGAGAGTTTTGGACCTGTCCCATCAGTGGGTCTTCGTCACTAGAGGAGATGCTAAGAGCATCTGCCTTTCATTTTATTATAAACTTGTCAGTGAACTGAAGAATGAAGAATGGGGACTCACTCCTCTGACACAGGAAAAAACCCCAAACCAACAAAAACCCCACAAACAACAAAACTAAATCCAAATACTTCATAATATCGTAATATATCAGGAACTTAGCAACATCTGTAATTTAGATTTTGGGAAAGCAATTCTTCATTTGCTCTCCATCATAATTTTACTAAGATAATCCTTAAAATATTTAAATTCCTATTATACTTCTTTCAATGACCATGAGAAGGCACAATGTGCATGCAATTAATAAGGGTACCTTAATTAGAGGGCTGTACAATTAAGACAGCATTAACTGCTGATATGATAGTGGTTTCTGCCATACTTCTGGTACAGTATGACTCCAAAAGTCTTAACAGCTTCAGATGTTTGAGATTGCTTCTTTCTGTGTAAAAACAAGGATACTTACGCTTATGTACCAAAATGAATATATTTAATCATCCAAATCAACACAATTAAAACAAGGTAGTAGCATGTACTTGCTCCTGAGAACCTGCCAGTCTTTCATATCTGCCAATTAGCCCAAGAAACAAAAATTCTGTAGATTAAGAGAGTGAGGAAGGATGGTGATGCCATCACACTTTATAGTCCAGGTCTGGCAATGCTTTGTATTACCAAAAGTACTTCCAAAGTCTCATTTAATACCAGTCATCATTTATGTCAGTGTATTGTCCTGATTGCTGTGAAAATACCAGAGCAAAATAAACTTCTAAACCTTTAAACAATGGCAAAAGAGTTAGTTTGGAAAAGTCTTTCCATAAATGTAAAATATTATTTTACTCAAAAATTGCTGGGAAAAGAAAGGCAGAAAAATACTTGCAGAGGAAATAAAAGCTTAAATTTTAAAAAATGTTGCACATGGTATTGGGCACTGACATTCTAATTTTCATAGGTAAGGTCTTTGGTCAAATATCTGAAAAGCAAATAATAGAAATTAATATAGTTCTGATTATGAAGTATTTTCTTTACTGAGAGTCATTTACCTCCAAAAGGTAAAATATAAATTCATTTAAAAATCACATTAAAAAAAACCCCACATTTGCTAATTGAGACAAGTCAACCAAGGAAGTATGGGATAGAAAAAGGAGAAAAGCGGGAGGAAGATAGTGGTGTCGTATGTGATGGAACAAAATGTTTTTTACATTAAGCACCCTTGTGGGTTAGACATGGCACCCCAGCTCTGAGGATGGTTCGGCACATACAGTCTTTAAACATGTAGGGATAATAAATGTAGAAAGCTCACCAGACTCAGAGAGTTTGAATGCAACCTGTGCAATGTTCTGTGACTAAGAAAGGTTTTAAACTGTGTTACGTGGCTCTTTGAAGTAAAGAGAAGACCTATAGATCAAAGGTGAAATATTGTTTGTCATGGTACAAAAGAGATGAGAAGGAAGCTCTGTGAATATAACACTAGGTCATTCAAAGCTGTTATAGGGGTACTTGGAAAATGGGGTAAGATCAATAGAACATTACTCATCCTTTTAGAAGGCAACAAAGCAATAAATTTTTTAAGTGGATTTGTGCACAATCACTGTTTCCCACAGCAGACATAATGACTATTTTTAGTGGCACATAGACAAAGTTTATTACTTGGTTGGCTTTCTATCTAACAAAATTTTTACTCACCCATTTTAACTCACTTCTGCAATTTTATTCCAGTATATTTCCATATTTGGATGCTATACCTTTACCTTTGATATGTATTGGTTCAGTAATAGTTCTGCAGTCACTTATGTCTACTTACTCTCCTCCAATATCTATCTTTGATTTTACACAGTAGAGATGTTTTCTGAAACCAGTTCTATTCAGACTATTTCTATGCATCTAATACAGTAGACAAAAGTCAGCTGATTAGCCACAAAAAAAAAAAAACAACCAACCAAACCAAACCAAAAAAAAAACAGACTTCCCATTCAAGATCATAGGAAATTATGCACAGCCTCATAAGAGAACCTTCTGCTGCAGAGTAAGACCCGATGCCGTTTGCTGGAGCTGCAGGATTTACTTCTTGTTTTGCACAGGGGTAAAAGGCTGCACAAGTGCTATGCTTGGGAGGTACAGAAGCAAGGATAAAAGCAGCAAGGAGAAGTGAAACAGAGTTCAGGACAACACTCCATGACAAGCAGCAGCAAAGGTGGGAGAACAGCTTTTGCCATTGTTCGACCTGTGTCCAAGTACGTACAAGTGCAAGTGCATTCTCTGCCACCATGACAAGCTTACATCTAGCCCTCTCAGCATCTGATATGCCAAGTGGCATAGGACTGTGGTACAAGACAGAAGAGTGTGTGAGCAGGGTGTGCACCAGGAGACCAATATGAAGCCCATGGGGCCATCACATTGTTTGACATGAACTTTACCACTGGCCACAGGCTTGGGCAAGGTGCCTGCCAAGGCTGGTGGATTCAGTAGCTCCTACTACTGCCCTGTAAAGAAGAGGGATGGAGACACCACAGTAGAGTCATGTATCTTGCTTATACACTTGGGTGTATCTGCAAAGCATGGTATTCTTAGCTTCTCCTCCAGACACAGGGAAAACATGCAGCCTTAAATTATAAGTAAACTAAAGTACAAGGAAGAATTTATGCCCATTGGTTTTTTCTGTCCCTCCCACCATCTCAACTGTTCCCTATTTGCACATGCATGCATTCTATCTGTGGGCTACTTATGCTGTTCATTAAACTTGGAACAACTATCTAGTGTCTTTTAAAGACAATTAAATCAATTGCAACTTAACAGTCTGCTTCTGGCTCTTAATTTGCATCAGCTTTTAACACTCAGACTGGCTCCTGGGGAGACATACACTGCTTCTGTAGTGTTGGTCCAGCTCCCTTTCTAGTATCATAAAAAATTAACTTTTCTAGAGCAGCTGCATCTGTAACAGCCATGAGAACATCCATGGAGGATTTCAAGTACTTTCTGTTTTCAGAGTTTTTCTTTCCTATAACCTTGTATTGGAAAACAATGTTTTGTCTACCTTGAACTTTAAAATTCTTTTTCTCACTGTTCAGTTCTTACTGGGATGGTCATTTAGACTACACAGTCCTCTAGGAAGGCAGAGACTGTCTGAACTAGTGCTGGTCCCATATTATTGTCAGGTGTTATTTCTTTAAGATTACATAAGAATATAACTGGCTTTTCATGTCAGGCAAAAGCTGGATTTCACCTAATAACCTGCTAGGAACATTGTCTGAGGTAGGTATCTAGGAAAGAGGACTACAGTGGGGTAAGGCTGCTACTTCCCCTGAATACTAACCCTGTTGCCTGTGATTTGTGTTTTGGAAATGTCTTGGTGACACAATCTTTTGTATTTAGTAGCTGTCAGTAATATCTCCTAGAAATTTGCCACAGCAAGCAGTTTAGAAACATTCTTCTGTTTGTTTTGAGCTAGTTTGTTTGGTTGGGTTTTTATTCCCTCTTATTTTTGTACTGGAAAAGACTATGAATAATTACTTTTTTACTTTGTTCATGCCACTCCCAAATGTACAGACTTCCTTCATATACCAAGTATGGCCTTCTGCAGACTGAAATGCCCCATTTAGCTATTTTAATGTAGAAGCTGTTTCTTCATTGCTTTTCTCCTTACCTCTTCTAATCCTGCCATACTGTCTGTAAAATGAAGGTAGGCGAACTGCCATAATATTGAAGTGGGCTTCCTTTAGACTTATTTAGTGGCATAAAAACACTTTTGGTTTTATGTTTTCTACTTCTTTCCTAATCCTGTTTGTTTTCACAATCTTACTGGACCAACTTGTAACCCCAAGATCTCATTGAATCAGTCACCACAAAGCTAATAGCTGTCTACAAAAATAAAATTAAAAAAAATTATTTTCCCCTATGTCATTTTGTGATTTTTCTATGCTGAATTTATCTGACACTGTACCACTCAGTTCCTTCAGGTCCTGCTTTCTTCAAAGCTGGACTTGAATGTCCTCTCTCTGTATAGCTTTATATCAACAACAACAAAAAATCTTTATCCCTTCATTATTCATTCCCTTTTCCAGCTCTCCAGTGAATATGTCCACGAGCCCTGGCTCCTGGACACATTCCTGTGGGACCCCCTGGATGGTGTCAGTTCACTTGTAAGCCACAATAATTTATTCTTTATTTAACATGTTTCAGTTAGCTATTTACTGTGTGAGTCTTTTCATTGTATCCCATGGCAATCAAGTTTCTTTTAAGAATGAGGAATGCTTTCTGTTGACAAGGTGGACAGTAATCAGGGAGGTTGCCCATCATGGACTTCTTCAGGGTACACCAATAGATTTGCTTCATGACTCCACTTTTCACCAGTGTATTGTTTTTAGTCATGTTACTACCCATCTGGTTTTCAGGCTGGTCTCTACCACTTTACCCAATATGTGCAGCAGACTTAATGTTCAGCAGCTCTCTAGATACTGCCTGGTACTTCTCCACTCTGCATTGTACCTGACAGATTTCTGTGCTGTGGTCCTAAGGCAAAATTTCAGCCAGTGGCTCCCATCCTTCATCCATCTGAAGTTCTTCTAGAGCTCTCAGGTGGATATCATCCAGTCGTGGCTTATTACATCTTGTTTTGAGGGTCTGCCCTACAATATCTTCTACCTACACTTCAACCTGAGACAGATCCTTCACCATGTCCCTTTCTCCCTCCTGTGGAAATCTCCCCAGGCTCCATCCTAGTGAAAAAACATGCAAAATTTTTTAAATTTTTATTTAAGATTTATGCTACAGTCTTATCTTCTTTAAGCACTCCTTCTATACCCTGACTATATACTGTTGTCATGGTTTAGGGTCAGGGCAGCCCCTAGATCAATAACAGATGCTCTCTTTTAATCCCATTCCTTCCCCAATGGGGAAGAGAAGAGGAATAAGAGAGAGAGACTTAGCAATTAGAAAAGGAAATTAGAAGAGTTTTAATGAAAATTAAAATAATAATGGATAATCATAATAATAATGGAATATATACCTATATGTACAAAACCAGTACTGAACCCAACCTCCCTTATGTCACTGTCACTGATGTTGTGGAGTTGGTACACAGAGAATCCCAGAATGGACCCGGCATCAGACAGAAGCTCTGTTTAGGAGCTGGATTCTGGCACTGGGTTCAGGAACACACTGATCAGGATCGAAGGCAGAATAGTCAGAGTCCTCCTTGGAGCTCTGGGGGGGAGAGCCCCTCAAGAGAGGAAGAACACCAAATGAATGAACCAAGCTGAGAGCTTAGACAAGAGCCTAGCTGGGCCTAGCCGCCCAGCCTAGACTAGCCTAGAGCCTCTCCATATCCCAGAGCTTTATATACTAAATATGCCATCCATGGGCTGGAATACCTCGTTGGTCAGTTAAGGGTCACCTGTCTTGTCCACTCCTCCCTGCTGGTGCGGTCTTACACTTTCTGCACCTCTCCGTGTGATACACAAGTTCTAGAAGTCGCCTTGTTCTGCATTCCAACCCTTAGTAGTGTCGAGGGGTAGGGAGTCCCCTTTAAAAGAAAAAAAGAACCAAACTTTTTTTTCTCTCTCTCTGCCTGTGGGGGCGGCGCTGGCCGGCCGTGGGGGAGGATATTTTCGGGCGGGGAGAGAACAAGGCGCGCGAGGGA